>JAQZCD010000201.1:0-157500 GCA_030864225.1 Capsicum baccatum var. pendulum | reverse complement strand
AAAAAAAAAAAAAAAAAAAAAAAAAAAAAAAAAAAAAAAAAAAAAAAAAAAAAAAAAAAAAAAAAAAAAAAAAAAAAAAAAAAAAAAAAAAAAAAAAAAAAAAAAAAAAAAAAAAAAAAAAAAAAAAAAAAAAAAAAAAAAAAAAAAAAAAAAAAAAAAAAAAAAAAAAAAAAAAAAAAAAAAAAAAAAAAAAAAAAAAAAAAAAAAAAAAAAAAAAAAAAAAAAAAAAAAAAAAAAAAAAAAAAAAAAAAAAAAAAAAAAAAAAAAAAAAAAAAAAAAAAAAAAAAAAAAAAAAAAAAAAAAAAAAAAAAAAAAAAAAAAAAAAAAAAAAAAAAAAAAAAAAAAAAAAAAAAAAAAAAAAAAAAAAAAAAAAAAAAAAAAAAAAAAAAAAAAAAAAAAAAAAAAAAAAAAAAAAAAAAAAAAAAAAAAAAAAAAAAAAAAAAAAAAAAAAAAAAAAAAAAAAAAAAAAAAAAAAAAAAAAAAAAAAAAAAAAAAAAAAAAAAAAAAAAAAAAAAAAAAAAAAAAAAAAAAAAAAAAAAAAAAAAAAAAAAAAAAAAAAAAAAAAAAAAAAAAAAAAAAAAAAAAAAAAAAAAAAAAAAAAAAAAAAAAAAAAAAAAAAAAAAAAAAAAAAAAAAAAAAAAAAAAAAAAAAAAAAAAAAAAAAAAAAAAAAAAAAAAAAAAAAAAAAAAAAAAAAAAAAAAAAAAAAAAAAAAAAAAAAAAAAAAAAAAAAAAAAAAAAAAAAAAAAAAAAAAAAAAAAAAAAAAAAAAAAAAAAAAAAAAAAAAAAAAAAAAAAAAAAAAAAAAAAAAAAAAAAAAAAAAAAAAATAAAAAAAAAAAAAAAAAAAAAAAAAAAAAAAAAAAAAAAAAAAAAAAAAAAAAAAAAAAAAAAAAAAAAAAAAAAAAAAAAAAAAAAAAAAAAAAAAAAAAAAAAAAAAAAAAAAAAAAAAAAAAAAAAAAAAAAAAAAAAAAAAAAAAAAAAAAAAAAAAAAAAAAAAAAAAAAAAAAAAAAAAAAAAAAAAAAAAAAAAAAAAAAAAAAAAAAAAAAAAAAAAAAAAAAAAAAAAAAAAAAAAAAAAAAAAAAAAAAAAAAAAAAAAAAAAAAAAAAAAAAAAAAAAAAAAAAAAAAAAAAAAAAAAAAAAAAAAAAAAAAAAAAAAAAAAAAAAAAAAAAAAAAAAAAAAAAAAAAAAAAAAAAAAAAAAAAAAAAAAAAAAAAAAAAAAAAAAAAAAAAAAAAAAAAAAAAAAAAAAAAAAAAAAAAAAAAAAAAAAAAAAAAAAAAAAAAAAAAAAAAAAAAAAAAAAAAAAAAAAAAAAAAAAAAAAAAAAAAAAAAAAAAAAAAAAAAAAAAAAAAAAAAAAAAAAAAAAAAAAAAAAAAAAAAAAAAAAAAAAAAAAAAAAAAAAAAAAAAAAAAAAAAAAAAAAAAAAAAAAAAAAAAAAAAAAAAAAAAAAAAAAAAAAAAAAAAAAAAAAAAAAAAAAAAAAAAAAAAAAAAAAAAAAAAAAAAAAAAAAAAAAAAAAAAAAAAAAAAAAAAAAAAAAAAAAAAAAAAAAAAAAAAAAAAAAAAAAAAAAAAAAAAAAAAAAAAAAAAAAAAAAAAAAAAAAAAAAAAAAAAAAAAAAAAAAAAAAAAAAAAAAAAAAAAAAAAAAAAAAAAAAAAAAAAAAAAAAAAAAAAAAAAAAAAAAAAAAAAAAAAAAAAAAAAAAAAAAAAAAAAAAAAAAAAAAAAAAAAAAAAAAAAAAAAAAAAAAAAAAAAAAAAAAAAAAAAAAAAAAAAAAAAAAAAAAAAAAAAAAAAAAAAAAAAAAAAAAAAAAAAAAAAAAAAAAAAAAAAAAAAAAAAAAAAAAAAAAAAAAAAAAAAAAAAAAAAAAAAAAAAAAAAAAAAAAAAAAAAAAAAAAAAAAAAAAAAAAAAAAAAAAAAAAAAAAAAAAAAAAAAAAAAAAAAAAAAAAAAAAAAAAAAAAAAAAAAAAAAAAAAAAAAAAAAAAAAAAAAAAAAAAAAAAAAAAAAAAAAAAAAAAAAAAAAAAAAAAAAAAAAAAAAAAAAAAAAAAAAAAAAAAAAAAAAAAAAAAAAAAAAAAAAAAAAAAAAAAAAAAAAAAAAAAAAAAAAAAAAAAAAAAAAAAAAAAAAAAAAAAAAAAAAAAAAAAAAAAAAAAAAAAAAAAAAAAAAAAAAAAAAAAAAAAAAAAAAAAAAAAAAAAAAAAAAAAAAAAAAAAAAAACAAAAAAAAAAAAAAAAAAAAAAAAAAAAAAAAAAAAAAAAAAAAAAAAAAAAAAAAAAAAAAAAAAAAAAAAAAAAAAAAAAAAAAAAAAAAAAAAAAAAAAAAAAAAAAAAAAAAAAAAAAAAAAAAAAAAAAAAAAAAAAAAAAAAAAAAAAAAAAAAAAAAAAAAAAAAAAAAAAAAAAAAAAAAAAAAAAAAAAAAAAAAAAAAAAAAAAAAAAAAAAAAAAAAAAAAAAAAAAAAAAAAAAAAAAAAAAAAAAAAAAAAAAAAAAAAAAAAAAAAAAAAAAAAAAAAAAAAAAAAAAAAAAAAAAAAAAAAAAAAAAAAAAAAAAAAAAAAAAAAAAAAAAAAAAAAAAAAAAAAAAAAAAAAAAAAAAAAAAAAAAAAAAAAAAAAAAAAAAAAAAAAAAAAAAAAAAAAAAAAAAAAAAAAAAAAAAAAAAAAAAAAAAAAAAAAAAAAAAAAAAAAAAAAAAAAAAAAAAAAAAAAAAAAAAAAAAAAAAAAAAAAAAAAAAAAAAAAAAAAAAAAAAAAAAAAAAAAAAAAAAAAAAAAAAAAAAAAAAAAAAAAAAAAAAAAAAAAAAAAAAAAAAAAAAAAAAAAAAAAAAAAAAAAAAAAAAAAAAAAAAAAAAAAAAAAAAAAAAAAAAAAAAAAAAAAAAAAAAAAAAAAAAAAAAAAAAAAAAAAAAAAAAAAAAAAAAAAAAAAAAAAAAAAAAAAAAAAAAAAAAAAAAAAAAAAAAAAAAAAAAAAAAAAAAAAAAAAAAAAAAAAAAAAAAAAAAAAAAAAAAAAAAAAAAAAAAAAAAAAAAAAAAAAAAAAAAAAAAAAAAAAAAAAAAAAAAAAAAAAAAAAAAAAAAAAAAAAAAAAAAAAAAAAAAAAAAAAAAAAAAAAAAAAAAAAAAAAAAAAAAAAAAAAAAAAAAAAAAAAAAAAAAAAAAAAAAAAAAAAAAAAAAAAAAAAAAAAAAAAAAAAAAAAAAAAAAAAAAAAAAAAAAAAAAAAAAAAAAAAAAAAAAAAAAAAAAAAAAAAAAAAAAAAAAAAAAAAAAAAAAAAAAAAAAAAAAAAAAAAAAAAAAAAAAAAAAAAAAAAAAAAAAAAAAAAAAAAAAAAAAAAAAAAAAAAAAAAAAAAAAAAAAAAAAAAAAAAAAAAAAAAAAAAAAAAAAAAAAAAAAAAAAAAAAAAAAAAAAAAAAAAAAAAAAAAAAAAAAAAAAAAAAAAAAAAAAAAAAAAAAAAAAAAAAAAAAAAAAAAAAAAAAAAAAAAAAAAAAAAAAAAAAAAAAAAAAAAAAAAAAAAAAAAAAAAAAAAAAAAAAAAAAAAAAAAAAAAAAAAAAAAAAAAAAAAAAAAAAAAAAAAAAAAAAAAAAAAAAAAAAAAAAAAAAAAAAAAAAAAAAAAAAAAAAAAAAAAAAAAAAAAAAAAAAAAAAAAAAAAAAAAAAAAAAAAAAAAAAAAAAAAAAAAAAAAAAAAAAAAAAAAAAAAAAAAAAAAAAAAAAAAAAAAAAAAAAAAAAAAAAAAAAAAAAAAAAAAAAAAAAAAAAAAAAAAAAAAAAAAAAAAAAAAAAAAAAAAAAAAAAAAAAAAAAAAAAAAAAAAAAAAAAAAAAAAAAAAAAAAAAAAAAAAAAAAAAAAAAAAAAAAAAAAAAAAAAAAAAAAAAAAAAAAAAAAAAAAAAAAAAAAAAAAAAAAAAAAAAAAAAAAAAAAAAAAAAAAAAAAAAAAAAAAAAAAAAAAAAAAAAAAAAAAAAAAAAAAAAAAAAAAAAAAAAAAAAAAAAAAAAAAAAAAAAAAAAAAAAAAAAAAAAAAAAAAAAAAAAAAAAAAAAAAAAAAAAAAAAAAAAAAAAAAAAAAAAAAAAAAAAAAAAAAAAAAAAAAAAAAAAAAAAAAAAAAAAAAAAAAAAAAAAAAAAAAAAAAAAAAAAAAAAAAAAAAAAAAAAAAAAAAAAAAAAAAAAAAAAAAAAAAAAAAAAAAAAAAAAAAAAAAAAAAAAAAAAAAAAAAAAAAAAAAAAAAAAAAAAAAAAAAAAAAAAAAAAAAAAAAAAAAAAAAAAAAAAAAAAAAAAAAAAAAAAAAAAAAAAAAAAAAAAAAAAAAAAAAAAAAAAAAAAAAAAAAAAAAAAAAAAAAAAAAAAAAAAAAAAAAAAAAAAAAAAAAAAAAAAAAAAAAAAAAAAAAAAAAAAAAAAAAAAAAAAAAAAAAAAAAAAAAAAAAAAAAAAAAAAAAAAAAAAAAAAAAAAAAAAAAAAAAAAAAAAAAAAAAAAAAAAAAAAAAAAAAAAAAAAAAAAAAAAAAAAAAAAAAAAAAAAAAAAAAAAAAAAAAAAAAAAAAAAAAAAAAAAAAAAAAAAAAAAAAAAAAAAAAAAAAAAAAAAAAAAAAAAAAAAAAAAAAAAAAAAAAAAAAAAAAAAAAAAAAAAAAAAAAAAAAAAAAAAAAAAAAAAAAAAAAAAAAAAAAAAAAAAAAAAAAAAAAAAAAAAAAAAAAAAAAAAAAAAAAAAAAAAAAAAAAAAAAAAAAAAAAAAAAAAAAAAAAAAAAAAAAAAAAAAAAAAAAAAAAAAAAAAAAAAAAAAAAAAAAAAAAAAAAAAAAAAAAAAAAAAAAAAAAAAAAAAAAAAAAAAAAAAAAAAAAAAAAAAAAAAAAAAAAAAAAAAAAAAAAAAAAAAAAAAAAAAAAAAAAAAAAAAAAAAAAAAAAAAAAAAAAAAAAAAAAAAAAAAAAAAAAAAAAAAAAAAAAAAAAAAAAAAAAAAAAAAAAAAAAAAAAAAAAAAAAAAAAAAAAAAAAAAAAAAAAAAAAAAAAAAAAAAAAAAAAAAAAAAAAAAAAAAAAAAAAAAAAAAAAAAAAAAAAAAAAAAAAAAAAAAAAAAAAAAAAAAAAAAAAAAAAAAAAAAAAAAAAAAAAAAAAAAAAAAAAAAAAAAAAAAAAAAAAAAAAAAAAAAAAAAAAAAAAAAAAAAAAAAAAAAAAAAAAAAAAAAAAAAAAAAAAAAAAAAAAAAAAAAAAAAAAAAAAAAAAAAAAAAAAAAAAAAAAAAAAAAAAAAAAAAAAAAAAAAAAAAAAAAAAAAAAAAAAAAAAAAAAAAAAAAAAAAAAAAAAAAAAAAAAAAAAAAAAAAAAAAAAAAAAAAAAAAAAAAAAAAAAAAAAAAAAAAAAAAAAAAAAAAAAAAAAAAAAAAAAAAAAAAAAAAAAAAAAAAAAAAAAAAAAAAAAAAAAAAAAAAAAAAAAAAAAAAAAAAAAAAAAAAAAAAAAAAAAAAAAAAAAAAAAAAAAAAAAAAAAAAAAAAAAAAAAAAAAAAAAAAAAAAAAAAAAAAAAAAAAAAAAAAAAAAAAAAAAAAAAAAAAAAAAAAAAAAAAAAAAAAAAAAAAAAAAAAAAAAAAAAAAAAAAAAAAAAAAAAAAAAAAAAAAAAAAAAAAAAAAAAAAAAAAAAAAAAAAAAAAAAAAAAAAAAAAAAAAAAAAAAAAAAAAAAAAAAAAAAAAAAAAAAAAAAAAAAAAAAAAAAAAAAAAAAAAAAAAAAAAAAAAAAAAAAAAAAAAAAAAAAAAAAAAAAAAAAAAAAAAAAAAAAAAAAAAAAAAAAAAAAAAAAAAAAAAAAAAAAAAAAAAAAAAAAAAAAAAAAAAAAAAAAAAAAAAAAAAAAAAAAAAAAAAAAAAAAAAAAAAAAAAAAAAAAAAAAAAAAAAAAAAAAAAAAAAAAAAAAAAAAAAAAAAAAAAAAAAAAAAAAAAAAAAAAAATAAAAAAAAAAAAAAAAAAAAAAAAAAAAAAAAAAAAAAAAAAAAAAAAAAAAAAAAAAAAAAAAAAAAAAAAAAAAAAAAAAAAAAAAAAAAAAAAAAAAAAAAAAAAAAAAAAAAAAAAAAAAAAAAAAAAAAAAAAAAAAAAAAAAAAAAAAAAAAAAAAAAAAAAAAAAAAAAAAAAAAAAAAAAAAAAAAAAAAAAAAAAAAAAAAAAAAAAAAAAAAAAAAAAAAAAAAAAAAAAAAAAAAAAAAAAAAAAAAAAAAAAAAAAAAAAAAAAAAAAAAAAAAAAAAAAAAAAAAAAAAAAAAAAAAAAAAAAAAAAAAAAAAAAAAAAAAAAAAAAAAAAAAAAAAAAAAAAAAAAAAAAAAAAAAAAAAAAAAAAAAAAAAAAAAAAAAAAAAAAAAAAAAAAAAAAAAAAAAAAAAAAAAAAAAAAAAAAAAAAAAAAAAAAAAAAAAAAAAAAAAAAAAAAAAAAAAAAAAAAAAAAAAAAAAAAAAAAAAAAAAAAAAAAAAAAAAAAAAAAAAAAAAAAAAAAAAAAAAAAAAAAAAAAAAAAAAAAAAAAAAAAAAAAAAAAAAAAAAAAAAAAAAAAAAAAAAAAAAAAAAAAAAAAAAAAAAAAAAAAAAAAAAAAAAAAAAAAAAAAAAAAAAAAAAAAAAAAAAAAAAAAAAAAAAAAAAAAAAAAAAAAAAAAAAAAAAAAAAAAAAAAAAAAAAAAAAAAAAAAAAAAAAAAAAAAAAAAAAAAAAAAAAAAAAAAAAAAAAAAAAAAAAAAAAAAAAAAAAAAAAAAAAAAAAAAAAAAAAAAAAAAAAAAAAAAAAAAAAAAAAAAAAAAAAAAAAAAAAAAAAAAAAAAAAAAAAAAAAAAAAAAAAAAAAAAAAAAAAAAAAAAAAAAAAAAAAAAAAAAAAAAAAAAAAAAAAAAAAAAAAAAAAAAAAAAAAAAAAAAAAAAAAAAAAAAAAAAAAAAAAAAAAAAAAAAAAAAAAAAAAAAAAAAAAAAAAAAAAAAAAAAAAAAAAAAAAAAAAAAAAAAAAAAAAAAAAAAAAAAAAAAAAAAAAAAAAAAAAAAAAAAAAAAAAAAAAAAAAAAAAAAAAAAAAAAAAAAAAAAAAAAAAAAAAAAAAAAAAAAAAAAAAAAAAAAAAAAAAAAAAAAAAAAAAAAAAAAAAAAAAAAAAAAAAAAAAAAAAAAAAAAAAAAAAAAAAAAAAAAAAAAAAAAAAAAAAAAAAAAAAAAAAAAAAAAAAAAAAAAAAAAAAAAAAAAAAAAAAAAAAAAAAAAAAAAAAAAAAAAAAAAAAAAAAAAAAAAAAAAAAAAAAAAAAAAAAAAAAAAAAAAAAAAAAAAAAAAAAAAAAAAAAAAAAAAAAAAAAAAAAAAAAAAAAAAAAAAAAAAAAAAAAAAAAAAAAAAAAAAAAAAAAAAAAAAAAAAAAAAAAAAAAAAAAAAAAAAAAAAAAAAAAAAAAAAAAAAAAAAAAAAAAAAAAAAAAAAAAAAAAAAAAAAAAAAAAAAAAAAAAAAAAAAAAAAAAAAAAAAAAAAAAAAAAAAAAAAAAAAAAAAAAAAAAAAAAAAAAAAAAAAAAAAAAAAAAAAAAAAAAAAAAAAAAAAAAAAAAAAAAAAAAAAAAAAAAAAAAAATAAAAAAAAAAAAAAAAAAAAAAAAAAAAAAAAAAAAAAAAAAAAAAAAAAAAAAAAAAAAAAAAAAAAAAAAAAAAAAAAAAAAAAAAAAAAAAAAAAAAAAAAAAAAAAAAAAAAAAAAAAAAAAAAAAAAAAAAAAAAAAAAAAAAAAAAAAAAAAAAAAAAAAAAAAAAAAAAAAAAAAAAAAAAAAAAAAAAAAAAAAAAAAAAAAAAAAAAAAAAAAAAAAAAAAAAAAAAAAAAAAAAAAAAAAAAAAAAAAAAAAAAAAAAAAAAAAAAAAAAAAAAAAAAAAAAAAAAAAAAAAAAAAAAAAAAAAAAAAAAAAAAAAAAAAAAAAAAAAAAAAAAAAAAAAAAAAAAAAAAAAAAAAAAAAAAAAAAAAAAAAAAAAAAAAAAAAAAAAAAAAAAAAAAAAAAAAAAAAAAAAAAAAAAAAAAAAAAAAAAAAAAAAAAAAAAAAAAAAAAAAAAAAAAAAAAAAAAAAAAAAAAAAAAAAAAAAAAAAAAAAAAAAAAAAAAAAAAAAAAAAAAAAAAAAAAAAAAAAAAAAAAAAAAAAAAAAAAAAAAAAAAAAAAAAAAAAAAAAAAAAAAAAAAAAAAAAAAAAAAAAAAAAAAAAAAAAAAAAAAAAAAAAAAAAAAAAAAAAAAAAAAAAAAAAAAAAAAAAAAAAAAAAAAAAAAAAAAAAAAAAAAAAAAAAAAAAAAAAAAAAAAAAAAAAAAAAAAAAAAAAAAAAAAAAAAAAAAAAAAAAAAAAAAAAAAAAAAAAAAAAAAAAAAAAAAAAAAAAAAAAAAAAAAAAAAAAAAAAAAAAAAAAAAAAAAAAAAAAAAAAAAAAAAAAAAAAAAAAAAAAAAAAAAAAAAAAAAAAAAAAAAAAAAAAAAAAAAAAAAAAAAAAAAAAAAAAAAAAAAAAAAAAAAAAAAAAAAAAAAAAAAAAAAAAAAAAAAAAAAAAAAAAAAAAAAAAAAAAAAAAAAAAAAAAAAAAAAAAAAAAAAAAAAAAAAAAAAAAAAAAAAAAAAAAAAAAAAAAAAAAAAAAAAAAAAAAAAAAAAAAAAAAAAAAAAAAAAAAAAAAAAAAAAAAAAAAAAAAAAAAAAAAAAAAAAAAAAAAAAAAAAAAAAAAAAAAAAAAAAAAAAAAAAAAAAAAAAAAAAAAAAAAAAAAAAAAAAAAAAAAAAAAAAAAAAAAAAAAAAAAAAAAAAAAAAAAAAAAAAAAAAAAAAAAAAAAAAAAAAAAAAAAAAAAAAAAAAAAAAAAAAAAAAAAAAAAAAAAAAAAAAAAAAAAAAAAAAAAAAAAAAAAAAAAAAAAAAAAAAAAAAAAAAAAAAAAAAAAAAAAAAAAAAAAAAAAAAAAAAAAAAAAAAAAAAAAAAAAAAAAAAAAAAAAAAAAAAAAAAAAAAAAAAAAAAAAAAAAAAAAAAAAAAAAAAAAAAAAAAAAAAAAAAAAAAAAAAAAAAAAAAAAAAAAAAAAAAAAAAAAAAAAAAAAAAAAAAAAAAAAAAAAAAAAAAAAAAAAAAAAAAAAAAAAAAAAAAAAAAAAAAAAAAAAAAAAAAAAAAAAAAAAAAAAAAAAAAAAAAAAAAAAAAAAAAAAAAAAAAAAAAAAAAAAAAAAAAAAAAAAAAAAAAAAAAAAAAAAAAAAAAAAAAAAAAAAAAAAAAAAAAAAAAAAAAAAAAAAAAAAAAAAAAAAAAAAAAAAAAAAAAAAAAAAAAAAAAAAAAAAAAAAAAAAAAAAAAAAAAAAAAAAAAAAAAAAAAAAAAAAAAAAAAAAAAAAAAAAAAAAAAAAAAAAAAAAAAAAAAAAAAAAAAAAAAAAAAAAAAAAAAAAAAAAAAAAAAAAAAAAAAAAAAAAAAAAAAAAAAAAAAAAAAAAAAAAAAAAAAAAAAAAAAAAAAAAAAAAAAAAAAAAAAAAAAAAAAAAAAAAAAAAAAAAAAAAAAAAAAAAAAAAAAAAAAAAAAAAAAAAAAAAAAAAAAAAAAAAAAAAAAAAAAAAAAAAAAAAAAAAAAAAAAAAAAAAAAAAAAAAAAAAAAAAAAAAAAAAAAAAAAAAAAAAAAAAAAAAAAAAAAAAAAAAAAAAAAAAAAAAAAAAAAAAAAAAAAAAAAAAAAAAAAAAAAAAAAAAAAAAAAAAAAAAAAAAAAAAAAAAAAAAAAAAAAAAAAAAAAAAAAAAAAAAAAAAAAAAAAAAAAAAAAAAAAAAAAAAAAAAAAAAAAAAAAAAAAAAAAAAAAAAAAAAAAAAAAAAAAAAAAAAAAAAAAAAAAAAAAAAAAAAAAAAAAAAAAAAAAAAAAAAAAAAAAAAAAAAAAAAAAAAAAAAAAAAAAAAAAAAAAAAAAAAAAAAAAAAAAAAAAAAAAAAAAAAAAAAAAAAAAAAAAAAAAAAAAAAAAAAAAAAAAAAAAAAAAAAAAAAAAAAAAAAAAAAAAAAAAAAAAAAAAAAAAAAAAAAAAAAAAAAAAAAAAAAAAAAAAAAAAAAAAAAAAAAAAAAAAAAAAAAAAAAAAAAAAAAAAAAAAAAAAAAAAAAAAAAAAAAAAAAAAAAAAAAAAAAAAAAAAAAAAAAAAAAAAAAAAAAAAAAAAAAAAAAAAAAAAAAAAAAAAAAAAAAAAAAAAAAAAAAAAAAAAAAAAAAAAAAAAAAAAAAAAAAAAAAAAAAAAAAAAAAAAAAAAAAAAAAAAAAAAAAAAAAAAAAAAAAAAAAAAAAAAAAAAAAAAAAAAAAAAAAAAAAAAAAAAAAAAAAAAAAAAAAAAAAAAAAAAAAAAAAAAAAAAAAAAAAAAAAAAAAAAAAAAAAAAAAAAAAAAAAAAAAAAAAAAAAAAAAAAAAAAAAAAAAAAAAAAAAAAAAAAAAAAAAAAAAAAAAAAAAAAAAAAAAAAAAAAAAAAAAAAAAAAAAAAAAAAAAAAAAAAAAAAAAAAAAAAAAAAAAAAAAAAAAAAAAAAAAAAAAAAAAAAAAAAAAAAAAAAAAAAAAAAAAAAAAAAAAAAAAAAAAAAAAAAAAAAAAAAAAAAAAAAAAAAAAAAAAAAAAAAAAAAAAAAAAAAAAAAAAAAAAAAAAAAAAAAAAAAAAAAAAAAAAAAAAAAAAAAAAAAAAAAAAAAAAAAAAAAAAAAAAAAAAAAAAAAAAAAAAAAAAAAAAAAAAAAAAAAAAAAAAAAAAAAAAAAAAAAAAAAAAAAAAAAAAAAAAAAAAAAAAAAAAAAAAAAAAAAAAAAAAAAAAAAAAAAAAAAAAAAAAAAAAAAAAAAAAAAAAAAAAAAAAAAAAAAAAAAAAAAAAAAAAAAAAAAAAAAAAAAAAAAAAAAAAAAAAAAAAAAAAAAAAAAAAAAAAAAAAAAAAAAAAAAAAAAAAAAAAAAAAAAAAAAAAAAAAAAAAAAAAAAAAAAAAAAAAAAAAAAAAAAAAAAAAAAAAAAAAAAAAAAAAAAAAAAAAAAAAAAAAAAAAAAAAAAAAAAAAAAAAAAAAAAAAAAAAAAAAAAAAAAAAAAAAAAAAAAAAAAAAAAAAAAAAAAAAAAAAAAAAAAAAAAAAAAAAAAAAAAAAAAAAAAAAAAAAAAAAAAAAAAAAAAAAAAAAAAAAAAAAAAAAAAAAAAAAAAAAAAAAAAAAAAAAAAAAAAAAAAAAAAAAAAAAAAAAAAAAAAAAAAAAAAAAAAAAAAAAAAAAAAAAAAAAAAAAAAAAAAAAAAAAAAAAAAAAAAAAAAAAAAAAAAAAAAAAAAAAAAAAAAAAAAAAAAAAAAAAAAAAAAAAAAAAAAAAAAAAAAAAAAAAAAAAAAAAAAAAAAAAAAAAAAAAAAAAAAAAAAAAAAAAAAAAAAAAAAAAAAAAAAAAAAAAAAAAAAAAAAAAAAAAAAAAAAAAAAAAAAAAAAAAAAAAAAAAAAAAAAAAAAAAAAAAAAAAAAAAAAAAAAAAAAAAAAAAAAAAAAAAAAAAAAAAAAAAAAAAAAAAAAAAAAAAAAAAAAAAAAAAAAAAAAAAAAAAAAAAAAAAAAAAAAAAAAAAAAAAAAAAAAAAAAAAAAAAAAAAAAAAAAAAAAAAAAAAAAAAAAAAAAAAAAAAAAAAAAAAAAAAAAAAAAAAAAAAAAAAAAAAAAAAAAAAAAAAAAAAAAAAAAAAAAAAAAAAAAAAAAAAAAAAAAAAAAAAAAAAAAAAAAAAAAAAAAAAAAAAAAAAAAAAAAAAAAAAAAAAAAAAAAAAAAAAAAAAAAAAAAAAAAAAAAAAAAAAAAAAAAAAAAAAAAAAAAAAAAAAAAAAAAAAAAAAAAAAAAAAAAAAAAAAAAAAAAAAAAAAAAAAAAAAAAAAAAAAAAAAAAAAAAAAAAAAAAAAAAAAAAAAAAAAAAAAAAAAAAAAAAAAAAAAAAAAAAAAAAAAAAAAAAAAAAAAAAAAAAAAAAAAAAAAAAAAAAAAAAAAAAAAAAAAAAAAAAAAAAAAAAAAAAAAAAAAAAAAAAAAAAAAAAAAAAAAAAAAAAAAAAAAAAAAAAAAAAAAAAAAAAAAAAAAAAAAAAAAAAAAAAAAAAAAAAAAAAAAAAAAAAAAAAAAAAAAAAAAAAAAAAAAAAAAAAAAAAAAAAAAAAAAAAAAAAAAAAAAAAAAAAAAAAAAAAAAAAAAAAAAAAAAAAAAAAAAAAAAAAAAAAAAAAAAAAAAAAAAAAAAAAAAAAAAAAAAAAAAAAAAAAAAAAAAAAAAAAAAAAAAAAAAAAAAAAAAAAAAAAAAAAAAAAAAAAAAAAAAAAAAAAAAAAAAAAAAAAAAAAAAAAAAAAAAAAAAAAAAAAAAAAAAAAAAAAAAAAAAAAAAAAAAAAAAAAAAAAAAAAAAAAAAAAAAAAAAAAAAAAAAAAAAAAAAAAAAAAAAAAAAAAAAAAAAAAAAAAAAAAAAAAAAAAAAAAAAAAAAAAAAAAAAAAAAAAAAAAAAAAAAAAAAAAAAAAAAAAAAAAAAAAAAAAAAAAAAAAAAAAAAAAAAAAAAAAAAAAAAAAAAAAAAAAAAAAAAAAAAAAAAAAAAAAAAAAAAAAAAAAAAAAAAAAAAAAAAAAAAAAAAAAAAAAAAAAAAAAAAAAAAAAAAAAAAAAAAAAAAAAAAAAAAAAAAAAAAAAAAAAAAAAAAAAAAAAAAAAAAAAAAAAAAAAAAAAAAAAAAAAAAAAAAAAAAAAAAAAAAAAAAAAAAAAAAAAAAAAAAAAAAAAAAAAAAAAAAAAAAAAAAAAAAAAAAAAAAAAAAAAAAAAAAAAAAAAAAAAAAAAAAAAAAAAAAAAAAAAAAAAAAAAAAAAAAAAAAAAAAAAAAAAAAAAAAAAAAAAAAAAAAAAAAAAAAAAAAAAAAAAAAAAAAAAAAAAAAAAAAAAAAAAAAAAAAAAAAAAAAAAAAAAAAAAAAAAAAAAAAAAAAAAAAAAAAAAAAAAAAAAAAAAAAAAAAAAAAAAAAAAAAAAAAAAAAAAAAAAAAAAAAAAAAAAAAAAAAAAAAAAAAAAAAAAAAAAAAAAAAAAAAAAAAAAAAAAAAAAAAAAAAAAAAAAAAAAAAAAAAAAAAAAAAAAAAAAAAAAAAAAAAAAAAAAAAAAAAAAAAAAAAAAAAAAAAAAAAAAAAAAAAAAAAAAAAAAAAAAAAAAAAAAAAAAAAAAAAAAAAAAAAAAAAAAAAAAAAAAAAAAAAAAAAAAAAAAAAAAAAAAAAAAAAAAAAAAAAAAAAAAAAAAAAAAAAAAAAAAAAAAAAAAAAAAAAAAAAAAAAAAAAAAAAAAAAAAAAAAAAAAAAAAAAAAAAAAAAAAAAAAAAAAAAAAAAAAAAAAAAAAAAAAAAAAAAAAAAAAAAAAAAAAAAAAAAAAAAAAAAAAAAAAAAAAAAAAAAAAAAAAAAAAAAAAAAAAAAAAAAAAAAAAAAAAAAAAAAAAAAAAAAAAAAAAAAAAAAAAAAAAAAAAAAAAAAAAAAAAAAAAAAAAAAAAAAAAAAAAAAAAAAAAAAAAAAAAAAAAAAAAAAAAAAAAAAAAAAAAAAAAAAAAAAAAAAAAAAAAAAAAAAAAAAAAAAAAAAAAAAAAAAAAAAAAAAAAAAAAAAAAAAAAAAAAAAAAAAAAAAAAAAAAAAAAAAAAAAAAAAAAAAAAAAAAAAAAAAAAAAAAAAAAAAAAAAAAAAAAAAAAAAAAAAAAAAAAAAAAAAAAAAAAAAAAAAAAAAAAAAAAAAAAAAAAAAAAAAAAAAAAAAAAAAAAAAAAAAAAAAAAAAAAAAAAAAAAAAAAAAAAAAAAAAAAAAAAAAAAAAAAAAAAAAAAAAAAAAAAAAAAAAAAAAAAAAAAAAAAAAAAAAAAAAAAAAAAAAAAAAAAAAAAAAAAAAAAAAAAAAAAAAAAAAAAAAAAAAAAAAAAAAAAAAAAAAAAAAAAAAAAAAAAAAAAAAAAAAAAAAAAAAAAAAAAAAAAAAAAAAAAAAAAAAAAAAAAAAAAAAAAAAAAAAAAAAAAAAAAAAAAAAAAAAAAAAAAAAAAAAAAAAAAAAAAAAAAAAAAAAAAAAAAAAAAAAAAAAAAAAAAAAAAAAAAAAAAAAAAAAAAAAAAAAAAAAAAAAAAAAAAAAAAAAAAAAAAAAAAAAAAAAAAAAAAAAAAAAAAAAAAAAAAAAAAAAAAAAAAAAAAAAAAAAAAAAAAAAAAAAAAAAAAAAAAAAAAAAAAAAAAAAAAAAAAAAAAAAAAAAAAAAAAAAAAAAAAAAAAAAAAAAAAAAAAAAAAAAAAAAAAAAAAAAAAAAAAAAAAAAAAAAAAAAAAAAAAAAAAAAAAAAAAAAAAAAAAAAAAAAAAAAAAAAAAAAAAAAAAAAAAAAAAAAAAAAAAAAAAAAAAAAAAAAAAAAAAAAAAAAAAAAAAAAAAAAAAAAAAAAAAAAAAAAAAAAAAAAAAAAAAAAAAAAAAAAAAAAAAAAAAAAAAAAAAAAAAAAAAAAAAAAAAAAAAAAAAAAAAAAAAAAAAAAAAAAAAAAAAAAAAAAAAAAAAAAAAAAAAAAAAAAAAAAAAAAAAAAAAAAAAAAAAAAAAAAAAAAAAAAAAAAAAAAAAAAAAAAAAAAAAAAAAAAAAAAAAAAAAAAAAAAAAAAAAAAAAAAAAAAAAAAAAAAAAAAAAAAAAAAAAAAAAAAAAAAAAAAAAAAAAAAAAAAAAAAAAAAAAAAAAAAAAAAAAAAAAAAAAAAAAAAAAAAAAAAAAAAAAAAAAAAAAAAAAAAAAAAAAAAAAAAAAAAAAAAAAAAAAAAAAAAAAAAAAAAAAAAAAAAAAAAAAAAAAAAAAAAAAAAAAAAAAAAAAAAAAAAAAAAAAAAAAAAAAAAAAAAAAAAAAAAAAAAAAAAAAAAAAAAAAAAAAAAAAAAAAAAAAAAAAAAAAAAAAAAAAAAAAAAAAAAAAAAAAAAAAAAAAAAAAAAAAAAAAAAAAAAAAAAAAAAAAAAAAAAAAAAAAAAAAAAAAAAAAAAAAAAAAAAAAAAAAAAAAAAAAAAAAAAAAAAAAAAAAAAAAAAAAAAAAAAAAAAAAAAAAAAAAAAAAAAAAAAAAAAAAAAAAAAAAAAAAAAAAAAAAAAAAAAAAAAAAAAAAAAAAAAAAAAAAAAAAAAAAAAAAAAAAAAAAAAAAAAAAAAAAAAAAAAAAAAAAAAAAAAAAAAAAAAAAAAAAAAAAAAAAAAAAAAAAAAAAAAAAAAAAAAAAAAAAAAAAAAAAAAAAAAAAAAAAAAAAAAAAAAAAAAAAAAAAAAAAAAAAAAAAAAAAAAAAAAAAAAAAAAAAAAAAAAAAAAAAAAAAAAAAAAAAAAAAAAAAAAAAAAAAAAAAAAAAAAAAAAAAAAAAAAAAAAAAAAAAAAAAAAAAAAAAAAAAAAAAAAAAAAAAAAAAAAAAAAAAAAAAAAAAAAAAAAAAAAAAAAAAAAAAAAAAAAAAAAAAAAAAAAAAAAAAAAAAAAAAAAAAAAAAAAAAAAAAAAAAAAAAAAAAAAAAAAAAAAAAAAAAAAAAAAAAAAAAAAAAAAAAAAAAAAAAAAAAAAAAAAAAAAAAAAAAAAAAAAAAAAAAAAAAAAAAAAAAAAAAAAAAAAAAAAAAAAAAAAAAAAAAAAAAAAAAAAAAAAAAAAAAAAAAAAAAAAAAAAAAAAAAAAAAAAAAAAAAAAAAAAAAAAAAAAAAAAAAAAAAAAAAAAAAAAAAAAAAAAAAAAAAAAAAAAAAAAAAAAAAAAAAAAAAAAAAAAAAAAAAAAAAAAAAAAAAAAAAAAAAAAAAAAAAAAAAAAAAAAAAAAAAAAAAAAAAAAAAAAAAAAAAAAAAAAAAAAAAAAAAAAAAAAAAAAAAAAAAAAAAAAAAAAAAAAAAAAAAAAAAAAAAAAAAAAAAAAAAAAAAAAAAAAAAAAAAAAAAAAAAAAAAAAAAAAAAAAAAAAAAAAAAAAAAAAAAAAAAAAAAAAAAAAAAAAAAAAAAAAAAAAAAAAAAAAAAAAAAAAAAAAAAAAAAAAAAAAAAAAAAAAAAAAAAAAAAAAAAAAAAAAAAAAAAAAAAAAAAAAAAAAAAAAAAAAAAAAAAAAAAAAAAAAAAAAAAAAAAAAAAAAAAAAAAAAAAAAAAAAAAAAAAAAAAAAAAAAAAAAAAAAAAAAAAAAAAAAAAAAAAAAAAAAAAAAAAAAAAAAAAAAAAAAAAAAAAAAAAAAAAAAAAAAAAAAAAAAAAAAAAAAAAAAAAAAAAAAAAAAAAAAAAAAAAAAAAAAAAAAAAAAAAAAAAAAAAAAAAAAAAAAAAAAAAAAAAAAAAAAAAAAAAAAAAAAAAAAAAAAAAAAAAAAAAAAAAAAAAAAAAAAAAAAAAAAAAAAAAAAAAAAAAAAAAAAAAAAAAAAAAAAAAAAAAAAAAAAAAAAAAAAAAAAAAAAAAAAAAAAAAAAAAAAAAAAAAAAAAAAAAAAAAAAAAAAAAAAAAAAAAAAAAAAAAAAAAAAAAAAAAAAAAAAAAAAAAAAAAAAAAAAAAAAAAAAAAAAAAAAAAAAAAAAAAAAAAAAAAAAAAAAAAAAAAAAAAAAAAAAAAAAAAAAAAAAAAAAAAAAAAAAAAAAAAAAAAAAAAAAAAAAAAAAAAAAAAAAAAAAAAAAAAAAAAAAAAAAAAAAAAAAAAAAAAAAAAAAAAAAAAAAAAAAAAAAAAAAAAAAAAAAAAAAAAAAAAAAAAAAAAAAAAAAAAAAAAAAAAAAAAAAAAAAAAAAAAAAAAAAAAAAAAAAAAAAAAAAAAAAAAAAAAAAAAAAAAAAAAAAAAAAAAAAAAAAAAAAAAAAAAAAAAAAAAAAAAAAAAAAAAAAAAAAAAAAAAAAAAAAAAAAAAAAAAAAAAAAAAAAAAAAAAAAAAAAAAAAAAAAAAAAAAAAAAAAAAAAAAAAAAAAAAAAAAAAAAAAAAAAAAAAAAAAAAAAAAAAAAAAAAAAAAAAAAAAAAAAAAAAAAAAAAAAAAAAAAAAAAAAAAAAAAAAAAAAAAAAAAAAAAAAAAAAAAAAAAAAAAAAAAAAAAAAAAAAAAAAAAAAAAAAAAAAAAAAAAAAAAAAAAAAAAAAAAAAAAAAAAAAAAAAAAAAAAAAAAAAAAAAAAAAAAAAAAAAAAAAAAAAAAAAAAAAAAAAAAAAAAAAAAAAAAAAAAAAAAAAAAAAAAAAAAAAAAAAAAAAAAAAAAAAAAAAAAAAAAAAAAAAAAAAAAAAAAAAAAAAAAAAAAAAAAAAAAAAAAAAAAAAAAAAAAAAAAAAAAAAAAAAAAAAAAAAAAAAAAAAAAAAAAAAAAAAAAAAAAAAAAAAAAAAAAAAAAAAAAAAAAAAAAAAAAAAAAAAAAAAAAAAAAAAAAAAAAAAAAAAAAAAAAAAAAAAAAAAAAAAAAAAAAAAAAAAAAAAAAAAAAAAAAAAAAAAAAAAAAAAAAAAAAAAAAAAAAAAAAAAAAAAAAAAAAAAAAAAAAAAAAAAAAAAAAAAAAAAAAAAAAAAAAAAAAAAAAAAAAAAAAAAAAAAAAAAAAAAAAAAAAAAAAAAAAAAAAAAAAAAAAAAAAAAAAAAAAAAAAAAAAAAAAAAAAAAAAAAAAAAAAAAAAAAAAAAAAAAAAAAAAAAAAAAAAAAAAAAAAAAAAAAAAAAAAAAAAAAAAAAAAAAAAAAAAAAAAAAAAAAAAAAAAAAAAAAAAAAAAAAAAAAAAAAAAAAAAAAAAAAAAAAAAAAAAAAAAAAAAAAAAAAAAAAAAAAAAAAAAAAAAAAAAAAAAAAAAAAAAAAAAAAAAAAAAAAAAAAAAAAAAAAAAAAAAAAAAAAAAAAAAAAAAAAAAAAAAAAAAAAAAAAAAAAAAAAAAAAAAAAAAAAAAAAAAAAAAAAAAAAAAAAAAAAAAAAAAAAAAAAAAAAAAAAAAAAAAAAAAAAAAAAAAAAAAAAAAAAAAAAAAAAAAAAAAAAAAAAAAAAAAAAAAAAAAAAAAAAAAAAAAAAAAAAAAAAAAAAAAAAAAAAAAAAAAAAAAAAAAAAAAAAAAAAAAAAAAAAAAAAAAAAAAAAAAAAAAAAAAAAAAAAAAAAAAAAAAAAAAAAAAAAAAAAAAAAAAAAAAAAAAAAAAAAAAAAAAAAAAAAAAAAAAAAAAAAAAAAAAAAAAAAAAAAAAAAAAAAAAAAAAAAAAAAAAAAAAAAAAAAAAAAAAAAAAAAAAAAAAAAAAAAAAAAAAAAAAAAAAAAAAAAAAAAAAAAAAAAAAAAAAAAAAAAAAAAAAAAAAAAAAAAAAAAAAAAAAAAAAAAAAAAAAAAAAAAAAAAAAAAAAAAAAAAAAAAAAAAAAAAAAAAAAAAAAAAAAAAAAAAAAAAAAAAAAAAAAAAAAAAAAAAAAAAAAAAAAAAAAAAAAAAAAAAAAAAAAAAAAAAAAAAAAAAAAAAAAAAAAAAAAAAAAAAAAAAAAAAAAAAAAAAAAAAAAAAAAAAAAAAAAAAAAAAAAAAAAAAAAAAAAAAAAAAAAAAAAAAAAAAAAAAAAAAAAAAAAAAAAAAAAAAAAAAAAAAAAAAAAAAAAAAAAAAAAAAAAAAAAAAAAAAAAAAAAAAAAAAAAAAAAAAAAAAAAAAAAAAAAAAAAAAAAAAAAAAAAAAAAAAAAAAAAAAAAAAAAAAAAAAAAAAAAAAAAAAAAAAAAAAAAAAAAAAAAAAAAAAAAAAAAAAAAAAAAAAAAAAAAAAAAAAAAAAAAAAAAAAAAAAAAAAAAAAAAAAAAAAAAAAAAAAAAAAAAAAAAAAAAAAAAAAAAAAAAAAAAAAAAAAAAAAAAAAAAAAAAAAAAAAAAAAAAAAAAAAAAAAAAAAAAAAAAAAAAAAAAAAAAAAAAAAAAAAAAAAAAAAAAAAAAAAAAAAAAAAAAAAAAAAAAAAAAAAAAAAAAAAAAAAAAAAAAAAAAAAAAAAAAAAAAAAAAAAAAAAAAAAAAAAAAAAAAAAAAAAAAAAAAAAAAAAAAAAAAAAAAAAAAAAAAAAAAAAAAAAAAAAAAAAAAAAAAAAAAAAAAAAAAAAAAAAAAAAAAAAAAAAAAAAAAAAAAAAAAAAAAAAAAAAAAAAAAAAAAAAAAAAAAAAAAAAAAAAAAAAAAAAAAAAAAAAAAAAAAAAAAAAAAAAAAAAAAAAAAAAAAAAAAAAAAAAAAAAAAAAAAAAAAAAAAAAAAAAAAAAAAAAAAAAAAAAAAAAAAAAAAAAAAAAAAAAAAAAAAAAAAAAAAAAAAAAAAAAAAAAAAAAAAAAAAAAAAAAAAAAAAAAAAAAAAAAAAAAAAAAAAAAAAAAAAAAAAAAAAAAAAAAAAAAAAAAAAAAAAAAAAAAAAAAAAAAAAAAAAAAAAAAAAAAAAAAAAAAAAAAAAAAAAAAAAAAAAAAAAAAAAAAAAAAAAAAAAAAAAAAAAAAAAAAAAAAAAAAAAAAAAAAAAAAAAAAAAAAAAAAAAAAAAAAAAAAAAAAAAAAAAAAAAAAAAAAAAAAAAAAAAAAAAAAAAAAAAAAAAAAAAAAAAAAAAAAAAAAAAAAAAAAAAAAAAAAAAAAAAAAAAAAAAAAAAAAAAAAAAAAAAAAAAAAAAAAAAAAAAAAAAAAAAAAAAAAAAAAAAAAAAAAAAAAAAAAAAAAAAAAAAAAAAAAAAAAAAAAAAAAAAAAAAAAAAAAAAAAAAAAAAAAAAAAAAAAAAAAAAAAAAAAAAAAAAAAAAAAAAAAAAAAAAAAAAAAAAAAAAAAAAAAAAAAAAAAAAAAAAAAAAAAAAAAAAAAAAAAAAAAAAAAAAAAAAAAAAAAAAAAAAAAAAAAAAAAAAAAAAAAAAAAAAAAAAAAAAAAAAAAAAAAAAAAAAAAAAAAAAAAAAAAAAAAAAAAAAAAAAAAAAAAAAAAAAAAAAAAAAAAAAAAAAAAAAAAAAAAAAAAAAAAAAAAAAAAAAAAAAAAAAAAAAAAAAAAAAAAAAAAAAAAAAAAAAAAAAAAAAAAAAAAAAAAAAAAAAAAAAAAAAAAAAAAAAAAAAAAAAAAAAAAAAAAAAAAAAAAAAAAAAAAAAAAAAAAAAAAAAAAAAAAAAAAAAAAAAAAAAAAAAAAAAAAAAAAAAAAAAAAAAAAAAAAAAAAAAAAAAAAAAAAAAAAAAAAAAAAAAAAAAAAAAAAAAAAAAAAAAAAAAAAAAAAAAAAAAAAAAAAAAAAAAAAAAAAAAAAAAAAAAAAAAAAAAAAAAAAAAAAAAAAAAAAAAAAAAAAAAAAAAAAAAAAAAAAAAAAAAAAAAAAAAAAAAAAAAAAAAAAAAAAAAAAAAAAAAAAAAAAAAAAAAAAAAAAAAAAAAAAAAAAAAAAAAAAAAAAAAAAAAAAAAAAAAAAAAAAAAAAAAAAAAAAAAAAAAAAAAAAAAAAAAAAAAAAAAAAAAAAAAAAAAAAAAAAAAAAAAAAAAAAAAAAAAAAAAAAAAAAAAAAAAAAAAAAAAAAAAAAAAAAAAAAAAAAAAAAAAAAAAAAAAAAAAAAAAAAAAAAAAAAAAAAAAAAAAAAAAAAAAAAAAAAAAAAAAAAAAAAAAAAAAAAAAAAAAAAAAAAAAAAAAAAAAAAAAAAAAAAAAAAAAAAAAAAAAAAAAAAAAAAAAAAAAAAAAAAAAAAAAAAAAAAAAAAAAAAAAAAAAAAAAAAAAAAAAAAAAAAAAAAAAAAAAAAAAAAAAAAAAAAAAAAAAAAAAAAAAAAAAAAAAAAAAAAAAAAAAAAAAAAAAAAAAAAAAAAAAAAAAAAAAAAAAAAAAAAAAAAAAAAAAAAAAAAAAAAAAAAAAAAAAAAAAAAAAAAAAAAAAAAAAAAAAAAAAAAAAAAAAAAAAAAAAAAAAAAAAAAAAAAAAAAAAAAAAAAAAAAAAAAAAAAAAAAAAAAAAAAAAAAAAAAAAAAAAAAAAAAAAAAAAAAAAAAAAAAAAAAAAAAAAAAAAAAAAAAAAAAAAAAAAAAAAAAAAAAAAAAAAAAAAAAAAAAAAAAAAAAAAAAAAAAAAAAAAAAAAAAAAAAAAAAAAAAAAAAAAAAAAAAAAAAAAAAAAAAAAAAAAAAAAAAAAAAAAAAAAAAAAAAAAAAAAAAAAAAAAAAAAAAAAAAAAAAAAAAAAAAAAAAAAAAAAAAAAAAAAAAAAAAAAAAAAAAAAAAAAAAAAAAAAAAAAAAAAAAAAAAAAAAAAAAAAAAAAAAAAAAAAAAAAAAAAAAAAAAAAAAAAAAAAAAAAAAAAAAAAAAAAAAAAAAAAAAAAAAAAAAAAAAAAAAAAAAAAAAAAAAAAAAAAAAAAAAAAAAAAAAAAAAAAAAAAAAAAAAAAAAAAAAAAAAAAAAAAAAAAAAAAAAAAAAAAAAAAAAAAAAAAAAAAAAAAAAAAAAAAAAAAAAAAAAAAAAAAAAAAAAAAAAAAAAAAAAAAAAAAAAAAAAAAAAAAAAAAAAAAAAAAAAAAAAAAAAAAAAAAAAAAAAAAAAAAAAAAAAAAAAAAAAAAAAAAAAAAAAAAAAAAAAAAAAAAAAAAAAAAAAAAAAAAAAAAAAAAAAAAAAAAAAAAAAAAAAAAAAAAAAAAAAAAAAAAAAAAAAAAAAAAAAAAAAAAAAAAAAAAAAAAAAAAAAAAAAAAAAAAAAAAAAAAAAAAAAAAAAAAAAAAAAAAAAAAAAAAAAAAAAAAAAAAAAAAAAAAAAAAAAAAAAAAAAAAAAAAAAAAAAAAAAAAAAAAAAAAAAAAAAAAAAAAAAAAAAAAAAAAAAAAAAAAAAAAAAAAAAAAAAAAAAAAAAAAAAAAAAAAAAAAAAAAAAAAAAAAAAAAAAAAAAAAAAAAAAAAAAAAAAAAAAAAAAAAAAAAAAAAAAAAAAAAAAAAAAAAAAAAAAAAAAAAAAAAAAAAAAAAAAAAAAAAAAAAAAAAAAAAAAAAAAAAAAAAAAAAAAAAAAAAAAAAAAAAAAAAAAAAAAAAAAAAAAAAAAAAAAAAAAAAAAAAAAAAAAAAAAAAAAAAAAAAAAAAAAAAAAAAAAAAAAAAAAAAAAAAAAAAAAAAAAAAAAAAAAAAAAAAAAAAAAAAAAAAAAAAAAAAAAAAAAAAAAAAAAAAAAAAAAAAAAAAAAAAAAAAAAAAAAAAAAAAAAAAAAAAAAAAAAAAAAAAAAAAAAAAAAAAAAAAAAAAAAAAAAAAAAAAAAAAAAAAAAAAAAAAAAAAAAAAAAAAAAAAAAAAAAAAAAAAAAAAAAAAAAAAAAAAAAAAAAAAAAAAAAAAAAAAAAAAAAAAAAAAAAAAAAAAAAAAAAAAAAAAAAAAAAAAAAAAAAAAAAAAAAAAAAAAAAAAAAAAAAAAAAAAAAAAAAAAAAAAAAAAAAAAAAAAAAAAAAAAAAAAAAAAAAAAAAAAAAAAAAAAAAAAAAAAAAAAAAAAAAAAAAAAAAAAAAAAAAAAAAAAAAAAAAAAAAAAAAAAAAAAAAAAAAAAAAAAAAAAAAAAAAAAAAAAAAAAAAAAAAAAAAAAAAAAAAAAAAAAAAAAAAAAAAAAAAAAAAAAAAAAAAAAAAAAAAAAAAAAAAAAAAAAAAAAAAAAAAAAAAAAAAAAAAAAAAAAAAAAAAAAAAAAAAAAAAAAAAAAAAAAAAAAAAAAAAAAAAAAAAAAAAAAAAAAAAAAAAAAAAAAAAAAAAAAAAAAAAAAAAAAAAAAAAAAAAAAAAAAAAAAAAAAAAAAAAAAAAAAAAAAAAAAAAAAAAAAAAAAAAAAAAAAAAAAAAAAAAAAAAAAAAAAAAAAAAAAAAAAAAAAAAAAAAAAAAAAAAAAAAAAAAAAAAAAAAAAAAAAAAAAAAAAAAAAAAAAAAAAAAAAAAAAAAAAAAAAAAAAAAAAAAAAAAAAAAAAAAAAAAAAAAAAAAAAAAAAAAAAAAAAAAAAAAAAAAAAAAAAAAAAAAAAAAAAAAAAAAAAAAAAAAAAAAAAAAAAAAAAAAAAAAAAAAAAAAAAAAAAAAAAAAAAAAAAAAAAAAAAAAAAAAAAAAAAAAAAAAAAAAAAAAAAAAAAAAAAAAAAAAAAAAAAAAAAAAAAAAAAAAAAAAAAAAAAAAAAAAAAAAAAAAAAAAAAAAAAAAAAAAAAAAAAAAAAAAAAAAAAAAAAAAAAAAAAAAAAAAAAAAAAAAAAAAAAAAAAAAAAAAAAAAAAAAAAAAAAAAAAAAAAAAAAAAAAAAAAAAAAAAAAAAAAAAAAAAAAAAAAAAAAAAAAAAAAAAAAAAAAAAAAAAAAAAAAAAAAAAAAAAAAAAAAAAAAAAAAAAAAAAAAAAAAAAAAAAAAAAAAAAAAAAAAAAAAAAAAAAAAAAAAAAAAAAAAAAAAAAAAAAAAAAAAAAAAAAAAAAAAAAAAAAAAAAAAAAAAAAAAAAAAAAAAAAAAAAAAAAAAAAAAAAAAAAAAAAAAAAAAAAAAAAAAAAAAAAAAAAAAAAAAAAAAAAAAAAAAAAAAAAAAAAAAAAAAAAAAAAAAAAAAAAAAAAAAAAAAAAAAAAAAAAAAAAAAAAAAAAAAAAAAAAAAAAAAAAAAAAAAAAAAAAAAAAAAAAAAAAAAAAAAAAAAAAAAAAAAAAAAAAAAAAAAAAAAAAAAAAAAAAAAAAAAAAAAAAAAAAAAAAAAAAAAAAAAAAAAAAAAAAAAAAAAAAAAAAAAAAAAAAAAAAAAAAAAAAAAAAAAAAAAAAAAAAAAAAAAAAAAAAAAAAAAAAAAAAAAAAAAAAAAAAAAAAAAAAAAAAAAAAAAAAAAAAAAAAAAAAAAAAAAAAAAAAAAAAAAAAAAAAAAAAAAAAAAAAAAAAAAAAAAAAAAAAAAAAAAAAAAAAAAAAAAAAAAAAAAAAAAAAAAAAAAAAAAAAAAAAAAAAAAAAAAAAAAAAAAAAAAAAAAAAAAAAAAAAAAAAAAAAAAAAAAAAAAAAAAAAAAAAAAAAAAAAAAAAAAAAAAAAAAAAAAAAAAAAAAAAAAAAAAAAAAAAAAAAAAAAAAAAAAAAAAAAAAAAAAAAAAAAAAAAAAAAAAAAAAAAAAAAAAAAAAAAAAAAAAAAAAAAAAAAAAAAAAAAAAAAAAAAAAAAAAAAAAAAAAAAAAAAAAAAAAAAAAAAAAAAAAAAAAAAAAAAAAAAAAAAAAAAAAAAAAAAAAAAAAAAAAAAAAAAAAAAAAAAAAAAAAAAAAAAAAAAAAAAAAAAAAAAAAAAAAAAAAAAAAAAAAAAAAAAAAAAAAAAAAAAAAAAAAAAAAAAAAAAAAAAAAAAAAAAAAAAAAAAAAAAAAAAAAAAAAAAAAAAAAAAAAAAAAAAAAAAAAAAAAAAAAAAAAAAAAAAAAAAAAAAAAAAAAAAAAAAAAAAAAAAAAAAAAAAAAAAAAAAAAAAAAAAAAAAAAAAAAAAAAAAAAAAAAAAAAAAAAAAAAAAAAAAAAAAAAAAAAAAAAAAAAAAAAAAAAAAAAAAAAAAAAAAAAAAAAAAAAAAAAAAAAAAAAAAAAAAAAAAAAAAAAAAAAAAAAAAAAAAAAAAAAAAAAAAAAAAAAAAAAAAAAAAAAAAAAAAAAAAAAAAAAAAAAAAAAAAAAAAAAAAAAAAAAAAAAAAAAAAAAAAAAAAAAAAAAAAAAAAAAAAAAAAAAAAAAAAAAAAAAAAAAAAAAAAAAAAAAAAAAAAAAAAAAAAAAAAAAAAAAAAAAAAAAAAAAAAAAAAAAAAAAAAAAAAAAAAAAAAAAAAAAAAAAAAAAAAAAAAAAAAAAAAAAAAAAAAAAAAAAAAAAAAAAAAAAAAAAAAAAAAAAAAAAAAAAAAAAAAAAAAAAAAAAAAAAAAAAAAAAAAAAAAAAAAAAAAAAAAAAAAAAAAAAAAAAAAAAAAAAAAAAAAAAAAAAAAAAAAAAAAAAAAAAAAAAAAAAAAAAAAAAAAAAAAAAAAAAAAAAAAAAAAAAAAAAAAAAAAAAAAAAAAAAAAAAAAAAAAAAAAAAAAAAAAAAAAAAAAAAAAAAAAAAAAAAAAAAAAAAAAAAAAAAAAAAAAAAAAAAAAAAAAAAAAAAAAAAAAAAAAAAAAAAAAAAAAAAAAAAAAAAAAAAAAAAAAAAAAAAAAAAAAAAAAAAAAAAAAAAAAAAAAAAAAAAAAAAAAAAAAAAAAAAAAAAAAAAAAAAAAAAAAAAAAAAAAAAAAAAAAAAAAAAAAAAAAAAAAAAAAAAAAAAAAAAAAAAAAAAAAAAAAAAAAAAAAAAAAAAAAAAAAAAAAAAAAAAAAAAAAAAAAAAAAAAAAAAAAAAAAAAAAAAAAAAAAAAAAAAAAAAAAAAAAAAAAAAAAAAAAAAAAAAAAAAAAAAAAAAAAAAAAAAAAAAAAAAAAAAAAAAAAAAAAAAAAAAAAAAAAAAAAAAAAAAAAAAAAAAAAAAAAAAAAAAAAAAAAAAAAAAAAAAAAAAAAAAAAAAAAAAAAAAAAAAAAAAAAAAAAAAAAAAAAAAAAAAAAAAAAAAAAAAAAAAAAAAAAAAAAAAAAAAAAAAAAAAAAAAAAAAAAAAAAAAAAAAAAAAAAAAAAAAAAAAAAAAAAAAAAAAAAAAAAAAAAAAAAAAAAAAAAAAAAAAAAAAAAAAAAAAAAAAAAAAAAAAAAAAAAAAAAAAAAAAAAAAAAAAAAAAAAAAAAAAAAAAAAAAAAAAAAAAAAAAAAAAAAAAAAAAAAAAAAAAAAAAAAAAAAAAAAAAAAAAAAAAAAAAAAAAAAAAAAAAAAAAAAAAAAAAAAAAAAAAAAAAAAAAAAAAAAAAAAAAAAAAAAAAAAAAAAAAAAAAAAAAAAAAAAAAAAAAAAAAAAAAAAAAAAAAAAAAAAAAAAAAAAAAAAAAAAAAAAAAAAAAAAAAAAAAAAAAAAAAAAAAAAAAAAAAAAAAAAAAAAAAAAAAAAAAAAAAAAAAAAAAAAAAAAAAAAAAAAAAAAAAAAAAAAAAAAAAAAAAAAAAAAAAAAAAAAAAAAAAAAAAAAAAAAAAAAAAAAAAAAAAAAAAAAAAAAAAAAAAAAAAAAAAAAAAAAAAAAAAAAAAAAAAAAAAAAAAAAAAAAAAAAAAAAAAAAAAAAAAAAAAAAAAAAAAAAAAAAAAAAAAAAAAAAAAAAAAAAAAAAAAAAAAAAAAAAAAAAAAAAAAAAAAAAAAAAAAAAAAAAAAAAAAAAAAAAAAAAAAAAAAAAAAAAAAAAAAAAAAAAAAAAAAAAAAAAAAAAAAAAAAAAAAAAAAAAAAAAAAAAAAAAAAAAAAAAAAAAAAAAAAAAAAAAAAAAAAAAAAAAAAAAAAAAAAAAAAAAAAAAAAAAAAAAAAAAAAAAAAAAAAAAAAAAAAAAAAAAAAAAAAAAAAAAAAAAAAAAAAAAAAAAAAAAAAAAAAAAAAAAAAAAAAAAAAAAAAAAAAAAAAAAAAAAAAAAAAAAAAAAAAAAAAAAAAAAAAAAAAAAAAAAAAAAAAAAAAAAAAAAAAAAAAAAAAAAAAAAAAAAAAAAAAAAAAAAAAAAAAAAAAAAAAAAAAAAAAAAAAAAAAAAAAAAAAAAAAAAAAAAAAAAAAAAAAAAAAAAAAAAAAAAAAAAAAAAAAAAAAAAAAAAAAAAAAAAAAAAAAAAAAAAAAAAAAAAAAAAAAAAAAAAAAAAAAAAAAAAAAAAAAAAAAAAAAAAAAAAAAAAAAAAAAAAAAAAAAAAAAAAAAAAAAAAAAAAAAAAAAAAAAAAAAAAAAAAAAAAAAAAAAAAAAAAAAAAAAAAAAAAAAAAAAAAAAAAAAAAAAAAAAAAAAAAAAAAAAAAAAAAAAAAAAAAAAAAAAAAAAAAAAAAAAAAAAAAAAAAAAAAAAAAAAAAAAAAAAAAAAAAAAAAAAAAAAAAAAAAAAAAAAAAAAAAAAAAAAAAAAAAAAAAAAAAAAAAAAAAAAAAAAAAAAAAAAAAAAAAAAAAAAAAAAAAAAAAAAAAAAAAAAAAAAAAAAAAAAAAAAAAAAAAAAAAAAAAAAAAAAAAAAAAAAAAAAAAAAAAAAAAAAAAAAAAAAAAAAAAAAAAAAAAAAAAAAAAAAAAAAAAAAAAAAAAAAAAAAAAAAAAAAAAAAAAAAAAAAAAAAAAAAAAAAAAAAAAAAAAAAAAAAAAAAAAAAAAAAAAAAAAAAAAAAAAAAAAAAAAAAAAAAAAAAAAAAAAAAAAAAAAAAAAAAAAAAAAAAAAAAAAAAAAAAAAAAAAAAAAAAAAAAAAAAAAAAAAAAAAAAAAAAAAAAAAAAAAAAAAAAAAAAAAAAAAAAAAAAAAAAAAAAAAAAAAAAAAAAAAAAAAAAAAAAAAAAAAAAAAAAAAAAAAAAAAAAAAAAAAAAAAAAAAAAAAAAAAAAAAAAAAAAAAAAAAAAAAAAAAAAAAAAAAAAAAAAAAAAAAAAAAAAAAAAAAAAAAAAAAAAAAAAAAAAAAAAAAAAAAAAAAAAAAAAAAAAAAAAAAAAAAAAAAAAAAAAAAAAAAAAAAAAAAAAAAAAAAAAAAAAAAAAAAAAAAAAAAAAAAAAAAAAAAAAAAAAAAAAAAAAAAAAAAAAAAAAAAAAAAAAAAAAAAAAAAAAAAAAAAAAAAAAAAAAAAAAAAAAAAAAAAAAAAAAAAAAAAAAAAAAAAAAAAAAAAAAAAAAAAAAAAAAAAAAAAAAAAAAAAAAAAAAAAAAAAAAAAAAAAAAAAAAAAAAAAAAAAAAAAAAAAAAAAAAAAAAAAAAAAAAAAAAAAAAAAAAAAAAAAAAAAAAAAAAAAAAAAAAAAAAAAAAAAAAAAAAAAAAAAAAAAAAAAAAAAAAAAAAAAAAAAAAAAAAAAAAAAAAAAAAAAAAAAAAAAAAAAAAAAAAAAAAAAAAAAAAAAAAAAAAAAAAAAAAAAAAAAAAAAAAAAAAAAAAAAAAAAAAAAAAAAAAAAAAAAAAAAAAAAAAAAAAAAAAAAAAAAAAAAAAAAAAAAAAAAAAAAAAAAAAAAAAAAAAAAAAAAAAAAAAAAAAAAAAAAAAAAAAAAAAAAAAAAAAAAAAAAAAAAAAAAAAAAAAAAAAAAAAAAAAAAAAAAAAAAAAAAAAAAAAAAAAAAAAAAAAAAAAAAAAAAAAAAAAAAAAAAAAAAAAAAAAAAAAAAAAAAAAAAAAAAAAAAAAAAAAAAAAAAAAAAAAAAAAAAAAAAAAAAAAAAAAAAAAAAAAAAAAAAAAAAAAAAAAAAAAAAAAAAAAAAAAAAAAAAAAAAAAAAAAAAAAAAAAAAAAAAAAAAAAAAAAAAAAAAAAAAAAAAAAAAAAAAAAAAAAAAAAAAAAAAAAAAAAAAAAAAAAAAAAAAAAAAAAAAAAAAAAAAAAAAAAAAAAAAAAAAAAAAAAAAAAAAAAAAAAAAAAAAAAAAAAAAAAAAAAAAAAAAAAAAAAAAAAAAAAAAAAAAAAAAAAAAAAAAAAAAAAAAAAAAAAAAAAAAAAAAAAAAAAAAAAAAAAAAAAAAAAAAAAAAAAAAAAAAAAAAAAAAAAAAAAAAAAAAAAAAAAAAAAAAAAAAAAAAAAAAAAAAAAAAAAAAAAAAAAAAAAAAAAAAAAAAAAAAAAAAAAAAAAAAAAAAAAAAAAAAAAAAAAAAAAAAAAAAAAAAAAAAAAAAAAAAAAAAAAAAAAAAAAAAAAAAAAAAAAAAAAAAAAAAAAAAAAAAAAAAAAAAAAAAAAAAAAAAAAAAAAAAAAAAAAAAAAAAAAAAAAAAAAAAAAAAAAAAAAAAAAAAAAAAAAAAAAAAAAAAAAAAAAAAAAAAAAAAAAAAAAAAAAAAAAAAAAAAAAAAAAAAAAAAAAAAAAAAAAAAAAAAAAAAAAAAAAAAAAAAAAAAAAAAAAAAAAAAAAAAAAAAAAAAAAAAAAAAAAAAAAAAAAAAAAAAAAAAAAAAAAAAAAAAAAAAAAAAAAAAAAAAAAAAAAAAAAAAAAAAAAAAAAAAAAAAAAAAAAAAAAAAAAAAAAAAAAAAAAAAAAAAAAAAAAAAAAAAAAAAAAAAAAAAAAAAAAAAAAAAAAAAAAAAAAAAAAAAAAAAAAAAAAAAAAAAAAAAAAAAAAAAAAAAAAAAAAAAAAAAAAAAAAAAAAAAAAAAAAAAAAAAAAAAAAAAAAAAAAAAAAAAAAAAAAAAAAAAAAAAAAAAAAAAAAAAAAAAAAAAAAAAAAAAAAAAAAAAAAAAAAAAAAAAAAAAAAAAAAAAAAAAAAAAAAAAAAAAAAAAAAAAAAAAAAAAAAAAAAAAAAAAAAAAAAAAAAAAAAAAAAAAAAAAAAAAAAAAAAAAAAAAAAAAAAAAAAAAAAAAAAAAAAAAAAAAAAAAAAAAAAAAAAAAAAAAAAAAAAAAAAAAAAAAAAAAAAAAAAAAAAAAAAAAAAAAAAAAAAAAAAAAAAAAAAAAAAAAAAAAAAAAAAAAAAAAAAAAAAAAAAAAAAAAAAAAAAAAAAAAAAAAAAAAAAAAAAAAAAAAAAAAAAAAAAAAAAAAAAAAAAAAAAAAAAAAAAAAAAAAAAAAAAAAAAAAAAAAAAAAAAAAAAAAAAAAAAAAAAAAAAAAAAAAAAAAAAAAAAAAAAAAAAAAAAAAAAAAAAAAAAAAAAAAAAAAAAAAAAAAAAAAAAAAAAAAAAAAAAAAAAAAAAAAAAAAAAAAAAAAAAAAAAAAAAAAAAAAAAAAAAAAAAAAAAAAAAAAAAAAAAAAAAAAAAAAAAAAAAAAAAAAAAAAAAAAAAAAAAAAAAAAAAAAAAAAAAAAAAAAAAAAAAAAAAAAAAAAAAAAAAAAAAAAAAAAAAAAAAAAAAAAAAAAAAAAAAAAAAAAAAAAAAAAAAAAAAAAAAAAAAAAAAAAAAAAAAAAAAAAAAAAAAAAAAAAAAAAAAAAAAAAAAAAAAAAAAAAAAAAAAAAAAAAAAAAAAAAAAAAAAAAAAAAAAAAAAAAAAAAAAAAAAAAAAAAAAAAAAAAAAAAAAAAAAAAAAAAAAAAAAAAAAAAAAAAAAAAAAAAAAAAAAAAAAAAAAAAAAAAAAAAAAAAAAAAAAAAAAAAAAAAAAAAAAAAAAAAAAAAAAAAAAAAAAAAAAAAAAAAAAAAAAAAAAAAAAAAAAAAAAAAAAAAAAAAAAAAAAAAAAAAAAAAAAAAAAAAAAAAAAAAAAAAAAAAAAAAAAAAAAAAAAAAAAAAAAAAAAAAAAAAAAAAAAAAAAAAAAAAAAAAAAAAAAAAAAAAAAAAAAAAAAAAAAAAAAAAAAAAAAAAAAAAAAAAAAAAAAAAAAAAAAAAAAAAAAAAAAAAAAAAAAAAAAAAAAAAAAAAAAAAAAAAAAAAAAAAAAAAAAAAAAAAAAAAAAAAAAAAAAAAAAAAAAAAAAAAAAAAAAAAAAAAAAAAAAAAAAAAAAAAAAAAAAAAAAAAAAAAAAAAAAAAAAAAAAAAAAAAAAAAAAAAAAAAAAAAAAAAAAAAAAAAAAAAAAAAAAAAAAAAAAAAAAAAAAAAAAAAAAAAAAAAAAAAAAAAAAAAAAAAAAAAAAAAAAAAAAAAAAAAAAAAAAAAAAAAAAAAAAAAAAAAAAAAAAAAAAAAAAAAAAAAAAAAAAAAAAAAAAAAAAAAAAAAAAAAAAAAAAAAAAAAAAAAAAAAAAAAAAAAAAAAAAAAAAAAAAAAAAAAAAAAAAAAAAAAAAAAAAAAAAAAAAAAAAAAAAAAAAAAAAAAAAAAAAAAAAAAAAAAAAAAAAAAAAAAAAAAAAAAAAAAAAAAAAAAAAAAAAAAAAAAAAAAAAAAAAAAAAAAAAAAAAAAAAAAAAAAAAAAAAAAAAAAAAAAAAAAAAAAAAAAAAAAAAAAAAAAAAAAAAAAAAAAAAAAAAAAAAAAAAAAAAAAAAAAAAAAAAAAAAAAAAAAAAAAAAAAAAAAAAAAAAAAAAAAAAAAAAAAAAAAAAAAAAAAAAAAAAAAAAAAAAAAAAAAAAAAAAAAAAAAAAAAAAAAAAAAAAAAAAAAAAAAAAAAAAAAAAAAAAAAAAAAAAAAAAAAAAAAAAAAAAAAAAAAAAAAAAAAAAAAAAAAAAAAAAAAAAAAAAAAAAAAAAAAAAAAAAAAAAAAAAAAAAAAAAAAAAAAAAAAAAAAAAAAAAAAAAAAAAAAAAAAAAAAAAAAAAAAAAAAAAAAAAAAAAAAAAAAAAAAAAAAAAAAAAAAAAAAAAAAAAAAAAAAAAAAAAAAAAAAAAAAAAAAAAAAAAAAAAAAAAAAAAAAAAAAAAAAAAAAAAAAAAAAAAAAAAAAAAAAAAAAAAAAAAAAAAAAAAAAAAAAAAAAAAAAAAAAAAAAAAAAAAAAAAAAAAAAAAAAAAAAAAAAAAAAAAAAAAAAAAAAAAAAAAAAAAAAAAAAAAAAAAAAAAAAAAAAAAAAAAAAAAAAAAAAAAAAAAAAAAAAAAAAAAAAAAAAAAAAAAAAAAAAAAAAAAAAAAAAAAAAAAAAAAAAAAAAAAAAAAAAAAAAAAAAAAAAAAAAAAAAAAAAAAAAAAAAAAAAAAAAAAAAAAAAAAAAAAAAAAAAAAAAAAAAAAAAAAAAAAAAAAAAAAAAAAAAAAAAAAAAAAAAAAAAAAAAAAAAAAAAAAAAAAAAAAAAAAAAAAAAAAAAAAAAAAAAAAAAAAAAAAAAAAAAAAAAAAAAAAAAAAAAAAAAAAAAAAAAAAAAAAAAAAAAAAAAAAAAAAAAAAAAAAAAAAAAAAAAAAAAAAAAAAAAAAAAAAAAAAAAAAAAAAAAAAAAAAAAAAAAAAAAAAAAAAAAAAAAAAAAAAAAAAAAAAAAAAAAAAAAAAAAAAAAAAAAAAAAAAAAAAAAAAAAAAAAAAAAAAAAAAAAAAAAAAAAAAAAAAAAAAAAAAAAAAAAAAAAAAAAAAAAAAAAAAAAAAAAAAAAAAAAAAAAAAAAAAAAAAAAAAAAAAAAAAAAAAAAAAAAAAAAAAAAAAAAAAAAAAAAAAAAAAAAAAAAAAAAAAAAAAAAAAAAAAAAAAAAAAAAAAAAAAAAAAAAAAAAAAAAAAAAAAAAAAAAAAAAAAAAAAAAAAAAAAAAAAAAAAAAAAAAAAAAAAAAAAAAAAAAAAAAAAAAAAAAAAAAAAAAAAAAAAAAAAAAAAAAAAAAAAAAAAAAAAAAAAAAAAAAAAAAAAAAAAAAAAAAAAAAAAAAAAAAAAAAAAAAAAAAAAAAAAAAAAAAAAAAAAAAAAAAAAAAAAAAAAAAAAAAAAAAAAAAAAAAAAAAAAAAAAAAAAAAAAAAAAAAAAAAAAAAAAAAAAAAAAAAAAAAAAAAAAAAAAAAAAAAAAAAAAAAAAAAAAAAAAAAAAAAAAAAAAAAAAAAAAAAAAAAAAAAAAAAAAAAAAAAAAAAAAAAAAAAAAAAAAAAAAAAAAAAAAAAAAAAAAAAAAAAAAAAAAAAAAAAAAAAAAAAAAAAAAAAAAAAAAAAAAAAAAAAAAAAAAAAAAAAAAAAAAAAAAAAAAAAAAAAAAAAAAAAAAAAAAAAAAAAAAAAAAAAAAAAAAAAAAAAAAAAAAAAAAAAAAAAAAAAAAAAAAAAAAAAAAAAAAAAAAAAAAAAAAAAAAAAAAAAAAAAAAAAAAAAAAAAAAAAAAAAAAAAAAAAAAAAAAAAAAAAAAAAAAAAAAAAAAAAAAAAAAAAAAAAAAAAAAAAAAAAAAAAAAAAAAAAAAAAAAAAAAAAAAAAAAAAAAAAAAAAAAAAAAAAAAAAAAAAAAAAAAAAAAAAAAAAAAAAAAAAAAAAAAAAAAAAAAAAAAAAAAAAAAAAAAAAAAAAAAAAAAAAAAAAAAAAAAAAAAAAAAAAAAAAAAAAAAAAAAAAAAAAAAAAAAAAAAAAAAAAAAAAAAAAAAAAAAAAAAAAAAAAAAAAAAAAAAAAAAAAAAAAAAAAAAAAAAAAAAAAAAAAAAAAAAAAAAAAAAAAAAAAAAAAAAAAAAAAAAAAAAAAAAAAAAAAAAAAAAAAAAAAAAAAAAAAAAAAAAAAAAAAAAAAAAAAAAAAAAAAAAAAAAAAAAAAAAAAAAAAAAAAAAAAAAAAAAAAAAAAAAAAAAAAAAAAAAAAAAAAAAAAAAAAAAAAAAAAAAAAAAAAAAAAAAAAAAAAAAAAAAAAAAAAAAAAAAAAAAAAAAAAAAAAAAAAAAAAAAAAAAAAAAAAAAAAAAAAAAAAAAAAAAAAAAAAAAAAAAAAAAAAAAAAAAAAAAAAAAAAAAAAAAAAAAAAAAAAAAAAAAAAAAAAAAAAAAAAAAAAAAAAAAAAAAAAAAAAAAAAAAAAAAAAAAAAAAAAAAAAAAAAAAAAAAAAAAAAAAAAAAAAAAAAAAAAAAAAAAAAAAAAAAAAAAAAAAAAAAAAAAAAAAAAAAAAAAAAAAAAAAAAAAAAAAAAAAAAAAAAAAAAAAAAAAAAAAAAAAAAAAAAAAAAAAAAAAAAAAAAAAAAAAAAAAAAAAAAAAAAAAAAAAAAAAAAAAAAAAAAAAAAAAAAAAAAAAAAAAAAAAAAAAAAAAAAAAAAAAAAAAAAAAAAAAAAAAAAAAAAAAAAAAAAAAAAAAAAAAAAAAAAAAAAAAAAAAAAAAAAAAAAAAAAAAAAAAAAAAAAAAAAAAAAAAAAAAAAAAAAAAAAAAAAAAAAAAAAAAAAAAAAAAAAAAAAAAAAAAAAAAAAAAAAAAAAAAAAAAAAAAAAAAAAAAAAAAAAAAAAAAAAAAAAAAAAAAAAAAAAAAAAAAAAAAAAAAAAAAAAAAAAAAAAAAAAAAAAAAAAAAAAAAAAAAAAAAAAAAAAAAAAAAAAAAAAAAAAAAAAAAAAAAAAAAAAAAAAAAAAAAAAAAAAAAAAAAAAAAAAAAAAAAAAAAAAAAAAAAAAAAAAAAAAAAAAAAAAAAAAAAAAAAAAAAAAAAAAAAAAAAAAAAAAAAAAAAAAAAAAAAAAAAAAAAAAAAAAAAAAAAAAAAAAAAAAAAAAAAAAAAAAAAAAAAAAAAAAAAAAAAAAAAAAAAAAAAAAAAAAAAAAAAAAAAAAAAAAAAAAAAAAAAAAAAAAAAAAAAAAAAAAAAAAAAAAAAAAAAAAAAAAAAAAAAAAAAAAAAAAAAAAAAAAAAAAAAAAAAAAAAAAAAAAAAAAAAAAAAAAAAAAAAAAAAAAAAAAAAAAAAAAAAAAAAAAAAAAAAAAAAAAAAAAAAAAAAAAAAAAAAAAAAAAAAAAAAAAAAAAAAAAAAAAAAAAAAAAAAAAAAAAAAAAAAAAAAAAAAAAAAAAAAAAAAAAAAAAAAAAAAAAAAAAAAAAAAAAAAAAAAAAAAAAAAAAAAAAAAAAAAAAAAAAAAAAAAAAAAAAAAAAAAAAAAAAAAAAAAAAAAAAAAAAAAAAAAAAAAAAAAAAAAAAAAAAAAAAAAAAAAAAAAAAAAAAAAAAAAAAAAAAAAAAAAAAAAAAAAAAAAAAAAAAAAAAAAAAAAAAAAAAAAAAAAAAAAAAAAAAAAAAAAAAAAAAAAAAAAAAAAAAAAAAAAAAAAAAAAAAAAAAAAAAAAAAAAAAAAAAAAAAAAAAAAAAAAAAAAAAAAAAAAAAAAAAAAAAAAAAAAAAAAAAAAAAAAAAAAAAAAAAAAAAAAAAAAAAAAAAAAAAAAAAAAAAAAAAAAAAAAAAAAAAAAAAAAAAAAAAAAAAAAAAAAAAAAAAAAAAAAAAAAAAAAAAAAAAAAAAAAAAAAAAAAAAAAAAAAAAAAAAAAAAAAAAAAAAAAAAAAAAAAAAAAAAAAAAAAAAAAAAAAAAAAAAAAAAAAAAAAAAAAAAAAAAAAAAAAAAAAAAAAAAAAAAAAAAAAAAAAAAAAAAAAAAAAAAAAAAAAAAAAAAAAAAAAAAAAAAAAAAAAAAAAAAAAAAAAAAAAAAAAAAAAAAAAAAAAAAAAAAAAAAAAAAAAAAAAAAAAAAAAAAAAAAAAAAAAAAAAAAAAAAAAAAAAAAAAAAAAAAAAAAAAAAAAAAAAAAAAAAAAAAAAAAAAAAAAAAAAAAAAAAAAAAAAAAAAAAAAAAAAAAAAAAAAAAAAAAAAAAAAAAAAAAAAAAAAAAAAAAAAAAAAAAAAAAAAAAAAAAAAAAAAAAAAAAAAAAAAAAAAAAAAAAAAAAAAAAAAAAAAAAAAAAAAAAAAAAAAAAAAAAAAAAAAAAAAAAAAAAAAAAAAAAAAAAAAAAAAAAAAAAAAAAAAAAAAAAAAAAAAAAAAAAAAAAAAAAAAAAAAAAAAAAAAAAAAAAAAAAAAAAAAAAAAAAAAAAAAAAAAAAAAAAAAAAAAAAAAAAAAAAAAAAAAAAAAAAAAAAAAAAAAAAAAAAAAAAAAAAAAAAAAAAAAAAAAAAAAAAAAAAAAAAAAAAAAAAAAAAAAAAAAAAAAAAAAAAAAAAAAAAAAAAAAAAAAAAAAAAAAAAAAAAAAAAAAAAAAAAAAAAAAAAAAAAAAAAAAAAAAAAAAAAAAAAAAAAAAAAAAAAAAAAAAAAAAAAAAAAAAAAAAAAAAAAAAAAAAAAAAAAAAAAAAAAAAAAAAAAAAAAAAAAAAAAAAAAAAAAAAAAAAAAAAAAAAAAAAAAAAAAAAAAAAAAAAAAAAAAAAAAAAAAAAAAAAAAAAAAAAAAAAAAAAAAAAAAAAAAAAAAAAAAAAAAAAAAAAAAAAAAAAAAAAAAAAAAAAAAAAAAAAAAAAAAAAAAAAAAAAAAAAAAAAAAAAAAAAAAAAAAAAAAAAAAAAAAAAAAAAAAAAAAAAAAAAAAAAAAAAAAAAAAAAAAAAAAAAAAAAAAAAAAAAAAAAAAAAAAAAAAAAAAAAAAAAAAAAAAAAAAAAAAAAAAAAAAAAAAAAAAAAAAAAAAAAAAAAAAAAAAAAAAAAAAAAAAAAAAAAAAAAAAAAAAAAAAAAAAAAAAAAAAAAAAAAAAAAAAAAAAAAAAAAAAAAAAAAAAAAAAAAAAAAAAAAAAAAAAAAAAAAAAAAAAAAAAAAAAAAAAAAAAAAAAAAAAAAAAAAAAAAAAAAAAAAAAAAAAAAAAAAAAAAAAAAAAAAAAAAAAAAAAAAAAAAAAAAAAAAAAAAAAAAAAAAAAAAAAAAAAAAAAAAAAAAAAAAAAAAAAAAAAAAAAAAAAAAAAAAAAAAAAAAAAAAAAAAAAAAAAAAAAAAAAAAAAAAAAAAAAAAAAAAAAAAAAAAAAAAAAAAAAAAAAAAAAAAAAAAAAAAAAAAAAAAAAAAAAAAAAAAAAAAAAAAAAAAAAAAAAAAAAAAAAAAAAAAAAAAAAAAAAAAAAAAAAAAAAAAAAAAAAAAAAAAAAAAAAAAAAAAAAAAAAAAAAAAAAAAAAAAAAAAAAAAAAAAAAAAAAAAAAAAAAAAAAAAAAAAAAAAAAAAAAAAAAAAAAAAAAAAAAAAAAAAAAAAAAAAAAAAAAAAAAAAAAAAAAAAAAAAAAAAAAAAAAAAAAAAAAAAAAAAAAAAAAAAAAAAAAAAAAAAAAAAAAAAAAAAAAAAAAAAAAAAAAAAAAAAAAAAAAAAAAAAAAAAAAAAAAAAAAAAAAAAAAAAAAAAAAAAAAAAAAAAAAAAAAAAAAAAAAAAAAAAAAAAAAAAAAAAAAAAAAAAAAAAAAAAAAAAAAAAAAAAAAAAAAAAAAAAAAAAAAAAAAAAAAAAAAAAAAAAAAAAAAAAAAAAAAAAAAAAAAAAAAAAAAAAAAAAAAAAAAAAAAAAAAAAAAAAAAAAAAAAAAAAAAAAAAAAAAAAAAAAAAAAAAAAAAAAAAAAAAAAAAAAAAAAAAAAAAAAAAAAAAAAAAAAAAAAAAAAAAAAAAAAAAAAAAAAAAAAAAAAAAAAAAAAAAAAAAAAAAAAAAAAAAAAAAAAAAAAAAAAAAAAAAAAAAAAAAAAAAAAAAAAAAAAAAAAAAAAAAAAAAAAAAAAAAAAAAAAAAAAAAAAAAAAAAAAAAAAAAAAAAAAAAAAAAAAAAAAAAAAAAAAAAAAAAAAAAAAAAAAAAAAAAAAAAAAAAAAAAAAAAAAAAAAAAAAAAAAAAAAAAAAAAAAAAAAAAAAAAAAAAAAAAAAAAAAAAAAAAAAAAAAAAAAAAAAAAAAAAAAAAAAAAAAAAAAAAAAAAAAAAAAAAAAAAAAAAAAAAAAAAAAAAAAAAAAAAAAAAAAAAAAAAAAAAAAAAAAAAAAAAAAAAAAAAAAAAAAAAAAAAAAAAAAAAAAAAAAAAAAAAAAAAAAAAAAAAAAAAAAAAAAAAAAAAAAAAAAAAAAAAAAAAAAAAAAAAAAAAAAAAAAAAAAAAAAAAAAAAAAAAAAAAAAAAAAAAAAAAAAAAAAAAAAAAAAAAAAAAAAAAAAAAAAAAAAAAAAAAAAAAAAAAAAAAAAAAAAAAAAAAAAAAAAAAAAAAAAAAAAAAAAAAAAAAAAAAAAAAAAAAAAAAAAAAAAAAAAAAAAAAAAAAAAAAAAAAAAAAAAAAAAAAAAAAAAAAAAAAAAAAAAAAAAAAAAAAAAAAAAAAAAAAAAAAAAAAAAAAAAAAAAAAAAAAAAAAAAAAAAAAAAAAAAAAAAAAAAAAAAAAAAAAAAAAAAAAAAAAAAAAAAAAAAAAAAAAAAAAAAAAAAAAAAAAAAAAAAAAAAAAAAAAAAAAAAAAAAAAAAAAAAAAAAAAAAAAAAAAAAAAAAAAAAAAAAAAAAAAAAAAAAAAAAAAAAAAAAAAAAAAAAAAAAAAAAAAAAAAAAAAAAAAAAAAAAAAAAAAAAAAAAAAAAAAAAAAAAAAAAAAAAAAAAAAAAAAAAAAAAAAAAAAAAAAAAAAAAAAAAAAAAAAAAAAAAAAAAAAAAAAAAAAAAAAAAAAAAAAAAAAAAAAAAAAAAAAAAAAAAAAAAAAAAAAAAAAAAAAAAAAAAAAAAAAAAAAAAAAAAAAAAAAAAAAAAAAAAAAAAAAAAAAAAAAAAAAAAAAAAAAAAAAAAAAAAAAAAAAAAAAAAAAAAAAAAAAAAAAAAAAAAAAAAAAAAAAAAAAAAAAAAAAAAAAAAAAAAAAAAAAAAAAAAAAAAAAAAAAAAAAAAAAAAAAAAAAAAAAAAAAAAAAAAAAAAAAAAAAAAAAAAAAAAAAAAAAAAAAAAAAAAAAAAAAAAAAAAAAAAAAAAAAAAAAAAAAAAAAAAAAAAAAAAAAAAAAAAAAAAAAAAAAAAAAAAAAAAAAAAAAAAAAAAAAAAAAAAAAAAAAAAAAAAAAAAAAAAAAAAAAAAAAAAAAAAAAAAAAAAAAAAAAAAAAAAAAAAAAAAAAAAAAAAAAAAAAAAAAAAAAAAAAAAAAAAAAAAAAAAAAAAAAAAAAAAAAAAAAAAAAAAAAAAAAAAAAAAAAAAAAAAAAAAAAAAAAAAAAAAAAAAAAAAAAAAAAAAAAAAAAAAAAAAAAAAAAAAAAAAAAAAAAAAAAAAAAAAAAAAAAAAAAAAAAAAAAAAAAAAAAAAAAAAAAAAAAAAAAAAAAAAAAAAAAAAAAAAAAAAAAAAAAAAAAAAAAAAAAAAAAAAAAAAAAAAAAAAAAAAAAAAAAAAAAAAAAAAAAAAAAAAAAAAAAAAAAAAAAAAAAAAAAAAAAAAAAAAAAAAAAAAAAAAAAAAAAAAAAAAAAAAAAAAAAAAAAAAAAAAAAAAAAAAAAAAAAAAAAAAAAAAAAAAAAAAAAAAAAAAAAAAAAAAAAAAAAAAAAAAAAAAAAAAAAAAAAAAAAAAAAAAAAAAAAAAAAAAAAAAAAAAAAAAAAAAAAAAAAAAAAAAAAAAAAAAAAAAAAAAAAAAAAAAAAAAAAAAAAAAAAAAAAAAAAAAAAAAAAAAAAAAAAAAAAAAAAAAAAAAAAAAAAAAAAAAAAAAAAAAAAAAAAAAAAAAAAAAAAAAAAAAAAAAAAAAAAAAAAAAAAAAAAAAAAAAAAAAAAAAAAAAAAAAAAAAAAAAAAAAAAAAAAAAAAAAAAAAAAAAAAAAAAAAAAAAAAAAAAAAAAAAAAAAAAAAAAAAAAAAAAAAAAAAAAAAAAAAAAAAAAAAAAAAAAAAAAAAAAAAAAAAAAAAAAAAAAAAAAAAAAAAAAAAAAAAAAAAAAAAAAAAAAAAAAAAAAAAAAAAAAAAAAAAAAAAAAAAAAAAAAAAAAAAAAAAAAAAAAAAAAAAAAAAAAAAAAAAAAAAAAAAAAAAAAAAAAAAAAAAAAAAAAAAAAAAAAAAAAAAAAAAAAAAAAAAAAAAAAAAAAAAAAAAAAAAAAAAAAAAAAAAAAAAAAAAAAAAAAAAAAAAAAAAAAAAAAAAAAAAAAAAAAAAAAAAAAAAAAAAAAAAAAAAAAAAAAAAAAAAAAAAAAAAAAAAAAAAAAAAAAAAAAAAAAAAAAAAAAAAAAAAAAAAAAAAAAAAAAAAAAAAAAAAAAAAAAAAAAAAAAAAAAAAAAAAAAAAAAAAAAAAAAAAAAAAAAAAAAAAAAAAAAAAAAAAAAAAAAAAAAAAAAAAAAAAAAAAAAAAAAAAAAAAAAAAAAAAAAAAAAAAAAAAAAAAAAAAAAAAAAAAAAAAAAAAAAAAAAAAAAAAAAAAAAAAAAAAAAAAAAAAAAAAAAAAAAAAAAAAAAAAAAAAAAAAAAAAAAAAAAAAAAAAAAAAAAAAAAAAAAAAAAAAAAAAAAAAAAAAAAAAAAAAAAAAAAAAAAAAAAAAAAAAAAAAAAAAAAAAAAAAAAAAAAAAAAAAAAAAAAAAAAAAAAAAAAAAAAAAAAAAAAAAAAAAAAAAAAAAAAAAAAAAAAAAAAAAAAAAAAAAAAAAAAAAAAAAAAAAAAAAAAAAAAAAAAAAAAAAAAAAAAAAAAAAAAAAAAAAAAAAAAAAAAAAAAAAAAAAAAAAAAAAAAAAAAAAAAAAAAAAAAAAAAAAAAAAAAAAAAAAAAAAAAAAAAAAAAAAAAAAAAAAAAAAAAAAAAAAAAAAAAAAAAAAAAAAAAAAAAAAAAAAAAAAAAAAAAAAAAAAAAAAAAAAAAAAAAAAAAAAAAAAAAAAAAAAAAAAAAAAAAAAAAAAAAAAAAAAAAAAAAAAAAAAAAAAAAAAAAAAAAAAAAAAAAAAAAAAAAAAAAAAAAAAAAAAAAAAAAAAAAAAAAAAAAAAAAAAAAAAAAAAAAAAAAAAAAAAAAAAAAAAAAAAAAAAAAAAAAAAAAAAAAAAAAAAAAAAAAAAAAAAAAAAAAAAAAAAAAAAAAAAAAAAAAAAAAAAAAAAAAAAAAAAAAAAAAAAAAAAAAAAAAAAAAAAAAAAAAAAAAAAAAAAAAAAAAAAAAAAAAAAAAAAAAAAAAAAAAAAAAAAAAAAAAAAAAAAAAAAAAAAAAAAAAAAAAAAAAAAAAAAAAAAAAAAAAAAAAAAAAAAAAAAAAAAAAAAAAAAAAAAAAAAAAAAAAAAAAAAAAAAAAAAAAAAAAAAAAAAAAAAAAAAAAAAAAAAAAAAAAAAAAAAAAAAAAAAAAAAAAAAAAAAAAAAAAAAAAAAAAAAAAAAAAAAAAAAAAAAAAAAAAAAAAAAAAAAAAAAAAAAAAAAAAAAAAAAAAAAAAAAAAAAAAAAAAAAAAAAAAAAAAAAAAAAAAAAAAAAAAAAAAAAAAAAAAAAAAAAAAAAAAAAAAAAAAAAAAAAAAAAAAAAAAAAAAAAAAAAAAAAAAAAAAAAAAAAAAAAAAAAAAAAAAAAAAAAAAAAAAAAAAAAAAAAAAAAAAAAAAAAAAAAAAAAAAAAAAAAAAAAAAAAAAAAAAAAAAAAAAAAAAAAAAAAAAAAAAAAAAAAAAAAAAAAAAAAAAAAAAAAAAAAAAAAAAAAAAAAAAAAAAAAAAAAAAAAAAAAAAAAAAAAAAAAAAAAAAAAAAAAAAAAAAAAAAAAAAAAAAAAAAAAAAAAAAAAAAAAAAAAAAAAAAAAAAAAAAAAAAAAAAAAAAAAAAAAAAAAAAAAAAAAAAAAAAAAAAAAAAAAAAAAAAAAAAAAAAAAAAAAAAAAAAAAAAAAAAAAAAAAAAAAAAAAAAAAAAAAAAAAAAAAAAAAAAAAAAAAAAAAAAAAAAAAAAAAAAAAAAAAAAAAAAAAAAAAAAAAAAAAAAAAAAAAAAAAAAAAAAAAAAAAAAAAAAAAAAAAAAAAAAAAAAAAAAAAAAAAAAAAAAAAAAAAAAAAAAAAAAAAAAAAAAAAAAAAAAAAAAAAAAAAAAAAAAAAAAAAAAAAAAAAAAAAAAAAAAAAAAAAAAAAAAAAAAAAAAAAAAAAAAAAAAAAAAAAAAAAAAAAAAAAAAAAAAAAAAAAAAAAAAAAAAAAAAAAAAAAAAAAAAAAAAAAAAAAAAAAAAAAAAAAAAAAAAAAAAAAAAAAAAAAAAAAAAAAAAAAAAAAAAAAAAAAAAAAAAAAAAAAAAAAAAAAAAAAAAAAAAAAAAAAAAAAAAAAAAAAAAAAAAAAAAAAAAAAAAAAAAAAAAAAAAAAAAAAAAAAAAAAAAAAAAAAAAAAAAAAAAAAAAAAAAAAAAAAAAAAAAAAAAAAAAAAAAAAAAAAAAAAAAAAAAAAAAAAAAAAAAAAAAAAAAAAAAAAAAAAAAAAAAAAAAAAAAAAAAAAAAAAAAAAAAAAAAAAAAAAAAAAAAAAAAAAAAAAAAAAAAAAAAAAAAAAAAAAAAAAAAAAAAAAAAAAAAAAAAAAAAAAAAAAAAAAAAAAAAAAAAAAAAAAAAAAAAAAAAAAAAAAAAAAAAAAAAAAAAAAAAAAAAAAAAAAAAAAAAAAAAAAAAAAAAAAAAAAAAAAAAAAAAAAAAAAAAAAAAAAAAAAAAAAAAAAAAAAAAAAAAAAAAAAAAAAAAAAAAAAAAAAAAAAAAAAAAAAAAAAAAAAAAAAAAAAAAAAAAAAAAAAAAAAAAAAAAAAAAAAAAAAAAAAAAAAAAAAAAAAAAAAAAAAAAAAAAAAAAAAAAAAAAAAAAAAAAAAAAAAAAAAAAAAAAAAAAAAAAAAAAAAAAAAAAAAAAAAAAAAAAAAAAAAAAAAAAAAAAAAAAAAAAAAAAAAAAAAAAAAAAAAAAAAAAAAAAAAAAAAAAAAAAAAAAAAAAAAAAAAAAAAAAAAAAAAAAAAAAAAAAAAAAAAAAAAAAAAAAAAAAAAAAAAAAAAAAAAAAAAAAAAAAAAAAAAAAAAAAAAAAAAAAAAAAAAAAAAAAAAAAAAAAAAAAAAAAAAAAAAAAAAAAAAAAAAAAAAAAAAAAAAAAAAAAAAAAAAAAAAAAAAAAAAAAAAAAAAAAAAAAAAAAAAAAAAAAAAAAAAAAAAAAAAAAAAAAAAAAAAAAAAAAAAAAAAAAAAAAAAAAAAAAAAAAAAAAAAAAAAAAAAAAAAAAAAAAAAAAAAAAAAAAAAAAAAAAAAAAAAAAAAAAAAAAAAAAAAAAAAAAAAAAAAAAAAAAAAAAAAAAAAAAAAAAAAAAAAAAAAAAAAAAAAAAAAAAAAAAAAAAAAAAAAAAAAAAAAAAAAAAAAAAAAAAAAAAAAAAAAAAAAAAAAAAAAAAAAAAAAAAAAAAAAAAAAAAAAAAAAAAAAAAAAAAAAAAAAAAAAAAAAAAAAAAAAAAAAAAAAAAAAAAAAAAAAAAAAAAAAAAAAAAAAAAAAAAAAAAAAAAAAAAAAAAAAAAAAAAAAAAAAAAAAAAAAAAAAAAAAAAAAAAAAAAAAAAAAAAAAAAAAAAAAAAAAAAAAAAAAAAAAAAAAAAAAAAAAAAAAAAAAAAAAAAAAAAAAAAAAAAAAAAAAAAAAAAAAAAAAAAAAAAAAAAAAAAAAAAAAAAAAAAAAAAAAAAAAAAAAAAAAAAAAAAAAAAAAAAAAAAAAAAAAAAAAAAAAAAAAAAAAAAAAAAAAAAAAAAAAAAAAAAAAAAAAAAAAAAAAAAAAAAAAAAAAAAAAAAAAAAAAAAAAAAAAAAAAAAAAAAAAAAAAAAAAAAAAAAAAAAAAAAAAAAAAAAAAAAAAAAAAAAAAAAAAAAAAAAAAAAAAAAAAAAAAAAAAAAAAAAAAAAAAAAAAAAAAAAAAAAAAAAAAAAAAAAAAAAAAAAAAAAAAAAAAAAAAAAAAAAAAAAAAAAAAAAAAAAAAAAAAAAAAAAAAAAAAAAAAAAAAAAAAAAAAAAAAAAAAAAAAAAAAAAAAAAAAAAAAAAAAAAAAAAAAAAAAAAAAAAAAAAAAAAAAAAAAAAAAAAAAAAAAAAAAAAAAAAAAAAAAAAAAAAAAAAAAAAAAAAAAAAAAAAAAAAAAAAAAAAAAAAAAAAAAAAAAAAAAAAAAAAAAAAAAAAAAAAAAAAAAAAAAAAAAAAAAAAAAAAAAAAAAAAAAAAAAAAAAAAAAAAAAAAAAAAAAAAAAAAAAAAAAAAAAAAAAAAAAAAAAAAAAAAAAAAAAAAAAAAAAAAAAAAAAAAAAAAAAAAAAAAAAAAAAAAAAAAAAAAAAAAAAAAAAAAAAAAAAAAAAAAAAAAAAAAAAAAAAAAAAAAAAAAAAAAAAAAAAAAAAAAAAAAAAAAAAAAAAAAAAAAAAAAAAAAAAAAAAAAAAAAAAAAAAAAAAAAAAAAAAAAAAAAAAAAAAAAAAAAAAAAAAAAAAAAAAAAAAAAAAAAAAAAAAAAAAAAAAAAAAAAAAAAAAAAAAAAAAAAAAAAAAAAAAAAAAAAAAAAAAAAAAAAAAAAAAAAAAAAAAAAAAAAAAAAAAAAAAAAAAAAAAAAAAAAAAAAAAAAAAAAAAAAAAAAAAAAAAAAAAAAAAAAAAAAAAAAAAAAAAAAAAAAAAAAAAAAAAAAAAAAAAAAAAAAAAAAAAAAAAAAAAAAAAAAAAAAAAAAAAAAAAAAAAAAAAAAAAAAAAAAAAAAAAAAAAAAAAAAAAAAAAAAAAAAAAAAAAAAAAAAAAAAAAAAAAAAAAAAAAAAAAAAAAAAAAAAAAAAAAAAAAAAAAAAAAAAAAAAAAAAAAAAAAAAAAAAAAAAAAAAAAAAAAAAAAAAAAAAAAAAAAAAAAAAAAAAAAAAAAAAAAAAAAAAAAAAAAAAAAAAAAAAAAAAAAAAAAAAAAAAAAAAAAAAAAAAAAAAAAAAAAAAAAAAAAAAAAAAAAAAAAAAAAAAAAAAAAAAAAAAAAAAAAAAAAAAAAAAAAAAAAAAAAAAAAAAAAAAAAAAAAAAAAAAAAAAAAAAAAAAAAAAAAAAAAAAAAAAAAAAAAAAAAAAAAAAAAAAAAAAAAAAAAAAAAAAAAAAAAAAAAAAAAAAAAAAAAAAAAAAAAAAAAAAAAAAAAAAAAAAAAAAAAAAAAAAAAAAAAAAAAAAAAAAAAAAAAAAAAAAAAAAAAAAAAAAAAAAAAAAAAAAAAAAAAAAAAAAAAAAAAAAAAAAAAAAAAAAAAAAAAAAAAAAAAAAAAAAAAAAAAAAAAAAAAAAAAAAAAAAAAAAAAAAAAAAAAAAAAAAAAAAAAAAAAAAAAAAAAAAAAAAAAAAAAAAAAAAAAAAAAAAAAAAAAAAAAAAAAAAAAAAAAAAAAAAAAAAAAAAAAAAAAAAAAAAAAAAAAAAAAAAAAAAAAAAAAAAAAAAAAAAAAAAAAAAAAAAAAAAAAAAAAAAAAAAAAAAAAAAAAAAAAAAAAAAAAAAAAAAAAAAAAAAAAAAAAAAAAAAAAAAAAAAAAAAAAAAAAAAAAAAAAAAAAAAAAAAAAAAAAAAAAAAAAAAAAAAAAAAAAAAAAAAAAAAAAAAAAAAAAAAAAAAAAAAAAAAAAAAAAAAAAAAAAAAAAAAAAAAAAAAAAAAAAAAAAAAAAAAAAAAAAAAAAAAAAAAAAAAAAAAAAAAAAAAAAAAAAAAAAAAAAAAAAAAAAAAAAAAAAAAAAAAAAAAAAAAAAAAAAAAAAAAAAAAAAAAAAAAAAAAAAAAAAAAAAAAAAAAAAAAAAAAAAAAAAAAAAAAAAAAAAAAAAAAAAAAAAAAAAAAAAAAAAAAAAAAAAAAAAAAAAAAAAAAAAAAAAAAAAAAAAAAAAAAAAAAAAAAAAAAAAAAAAAAAAAAAAAAAAAAAAAAAAAAAAAAAAAAAAAAAAAAAAAAAAAAAAAAAAAAAAAAAAAAAAAAAAAAAAAAAAAAAAAAAAAAAAAAAAAAAAAAAAAAAAAAAAAAAAAAAAAAAAAAAAAAAAAAAAAAAAAAAAAAAAAAAAAAAAAAAAAAAAAAAAAAAAAAAAAAAAAAAAAAAAAAAAAAAAAAAAAAAAAAAAAAAAAAAAAAAAAAAAAAAAAAAAAAAAAAAAAAAAAAAAAAAAAAAAAAAAAAAAAAAAAAAAAAAAAAAAAAAAAAAAAAAAAAAAAAAAAAAAAAAAAAAAAAAAAAAAAAAAAAAAAAAAAAAAAAAAAAAAAAAAAAAAAAAAAAAAAAAAAAAAAAAAAAAAAAAAAAAAAAAAAAAAAAAAAAAAAAAAAAAAAAAAAAAAAAAAAAAAAAAAAAAAAAAAAAAAAAAAAAAAAAAAAAAAAAAAAAAAAAAAAAAAAAAAAAAAAAAAAAAAAAAAAAAAAAAAAAAAAAAAAAAAAAAAAAAAAAAAAAAAAAAAAAAAAAAAAAAAAAAAAAAAAAAAAAAAAAAAAAAAAAAAAAAAAAAAAAAAAAAAAAAAAAAAAAAAAAAAAAAAAAAAAAAAAAAAAAAAAAAAAAAAAAAAAAAAAAAAAAAAAAAAAAAAAAAAAAAAAAAAAAAAAAAAAAAAAAAAAAAAAAAAAAAAAAAAAAAAAAAAAAAAAAAAAAAAAAAAAAAAAAAAAAAAAAAAAAAAAAAAAAAAAAAAAAAAAAAAAAAAAAAAAAAAAAAAAAAAAAAAAAAAAAAAAAAAAAAAAAAAAAAAAAAAAAAAAAAAAAAAAAAAAAAAAAAAAAAAAAAAAAAAAAAAAAAAAAAAAAAAAAAAAAAAAAAAAAAAAAAAAAAAAAAAAAAAAAAAAAAAAAAAAAAAAAAAAAAAAAAAAAAAAAAAAAAAAAAAAAAAAAAAAAAAAAAAAAAAAAAAAAAAAAAAAAAAAAAAAAAAAAAAAAAAAAAAAAAAAAAAAAAAAAAAAAAAAAAAAAAAAAAAAAAAAAAAAAAAAAAAAAAAAAAAAAAAAAAAAAAAAAAAAAAAAAAAAAAAAAAAAAAAAAAAAAAAAAAAAAAAAAAAAAAAAAAAAAAAAAAAAAAAAAAAAAAAAAAAAAAAAAAAAAAAAAAAAAAAAAAAAAAAAAAAAAAAAAAAAAAAAAAAAAAAAAAAAAAAAAAAAAAAAAAAAAAAAAAAAAAAAAAAAAAAAAAAAAAAAAAAAAAAAAAAAAAAAAAAAAAAAAAAAAAAAAAAAAAAAAAAAAAAAAAAAAAAAAAAAAAAAAAAAAAAAAAAAAAAAAAAAAAAAAAAAAAAAAAAAAAAAAAAAAAAAAAAAAAAAAAAAAAAAAAAAAAAAAAAAAAAAAAAAAAAAAAAAAAAAAAAAAAAAAAAAAAAAAAAAAAAAAAAAAAAAAAAAAAAAAAAAAAAAAAAAAAAAAAAAAAAAAAAAAAAAAAAAAAAAAAAAAAAAAAAAAAAAAAAAAAAAAAAAAAAAAAAAAAAAAAAAAAAAAAAAAAAAAAAAAAAAAAAAAAAAAAAAAAAAAAAAAAAAAAAAAAAAAAAAAAAAAAAAAAAAAAAAAAAAAAAAAAAAAAAAAAAAAAAAAAAAAAAAAAAAAAAAAAAAAAAAAAAAAAAAAAAAAAAAAAAAAAAAAAAAAAAAAAAAAAAAAAAAAAAAAAAAAAAAAAAAAAAAAAAAAAAAAAAAAAAAAAAAAAAAAAAAAAAAAAAAAAAAAAAAAAAAAAAAAAAAAAAAAAAAAAAAAAAAAAAAAAAAAAAAAAAAAAAAAAAAAAAAAAAAAAAAAAAAAAAAAAAAAAAAAAAAAAAAAAAAAAAAAAAAAAAAAAAAAAAAAAAAAAAAAAAAAAAAAAAAAAAAAAAAAAAAAAAAAAAAAAAAAAAAAAAAAAAAAAAAAAAAAAAAAAAAAAAAAAAAAAAAAAAAAAAAAAAAAAAAAAAAAAAAAAAAAAAAAAAAAAAAAAAAAAAAAAAAAAAAAAAAAAAAAAAAAAAAAAAAAAAAAAAAAAAAAAAAAAAAAAAAAAAAAAAAAAAAAAAAAAAAAAAAAAAAAAAAAAAAAAAAAAAAAAAAAAAAAAAAAAAAAAAAAAAAAAAAAAAAAAAAAAAAAAAAAAAAAAAAAAAAAAAAAAAAAAAAAAAAAAAAAAAAAAAAAAAAAAAAAAAAAAAAAAAAAAAAAAAAAAAAAAAAAAAAAAAAAAAAAAAAAAAAAAAAAAAAAAAAAAAAAAAAAAAAAAAAAAAAAAAAAAAAAAAAAAAAAAAAAAAAAAAAAAAAAAAAAAAAAAAAAAAAAAAAAAAAAAAAAAAAAAAAAAAAAAAAAAAAAAAAAAAAAAAAAAAAAAAAAAAAAAAAAAAAAAAAAAAAAAAAAAAAAAAAAAAAAAAAAAAAAAAAAAAAAAAAAAAAAAAAAAAAAAAAAAAAAAAAAAAAAAAAAAAAAAAAAAAAAAAAAAAAAAAAAAAAAAAAAAAAAAAAAAAAAAAAAAAAAAAAAAAAAAAAAAAAAAAAAAAAAAAAAAAAAAAAAAAAAAAAAAAAAAAAAAAAAAAAAAAAAAAAAAAAAAAAAAAAAAAAAAAAAAAAAAAAAAAAAAAAAAAAAAAAAAAAAAAAAAAAAAAAAAAAAAAAAAAAAAAAAAAAAAAAAAAAAAAAAAAAAAAAAAAAAAAAAAAAAAAAAAAAAAAAAAAAAAAAAAAAAAAAAAAAAAAAAAAAAAAAAAAAAAAAAAAAAAAAAAAAAAAAAAAAAAAAAAAAAAAAAAAAAAAAAAAAAAAAAAAAAAAAAAAAAAAAAAAAAAAAAAAAAAAAAAAAAAAAAAAAAAAAAAAAAAAAAAAAAAAAAAAAAAAAAAAAAAAAAAAAAAAAAAAAAAAAAAAAAAAAAAAAAAAAAAAAAAAAAAAAAAAAAAAAAAAAAAAAAAAAAAAAAAAAAAAAAAAAAAAAAAAAAAAAAAAAAAAAAAAAAAAAAAAAAAAAAAAAAAAAAAAAAAAAAAAAAAAAAAAAAAAAAAAAAAAAAAAAAAAAAAAAAAAAAAAAAAAAAAAAAAAAAAAAAAAAAAAAAAAAAAAAAAAAAAAAAAAAAAAAAAAAAAAAAAAAAAAAAAAAAAAAAAAAAAAAAAAAAAAAAAAAAAAAAAAAAAAAAAAAAAAAAAAAAAAAAAAAAAAAAAAAAAAAAAAAAAAAAAAAAAAAAAAAAAAAAAAAAAAAAAAAAAAAAAAAAAAAAAAAAAAAAAAAAAAAAAAAAAAAAAAAAAAAAAAAAAAAAAAAAAAAAAAAAAAAAAAAAAAAAAAAAAAAAAAAAAAAAAAAAAAAAAAAAAAAAAAAAAAAAAAAAAAAAAAAAAAAAAAAAAAAAAAAAAAAAAAAAAAAAAAAAAAAAAAAAAAAAAAAAAAAAAAAAAAAAAAAAAAAAAAAAAAAAAAAAAAAAAAAAAAAAAAAAAAAAAAAAAAAAAAAAAAAAAAAAAAAAAAAAAAAAAAAAAAAAAAAAAAAAAAAAAAAAAAAAAAAAAAAAAAAAAAAAAAAAAAAAAAAAAAAAAAAAAAAAAAAAAAAAAAAAAAAAAAAAAAAAAAAAAAAAAAAAAAAAAAAAAAAAAAAAAAAAAAAAAAAAAAAAAAAAAAAAAAAAAAAAAAAAAAAAAAAAAAAAAAAAAAAAAAAAAAAAAAAAAAAAAAAAAAAAAAAAAAAAAAAAAAAAAAAAAAAAAAAAAAAAAAAAAAAAAAAAAAAAAAAAAAAAAAAAAAAAAAAAAAAAAAAAAAAAAAAAAAAAAAAAAAAAAAAAAAAAAAAAAAAAAAAAAAAAAAAAAAAAAAAAAAAAAAAAAAAAAAAAAAAAAAAAAAAAAAAAAAAAAAAAAAAAAAAAAAAAAAAAAAAAAAAAAAAAAAAAAAAAAAAAAAAAAAAAAAAAAAAAAAAAAAAAAAAAAAAAAAAAAAAAAAAAAAAAAAAAAAAAAAAAAAAAAAAAAAAAAAAAAAAAAAAAAAAAAAAAAAAAAAAAAAAAAAAAAAAAAAAAAAAAAAAAAAAAAAAAAAAAAAAAAAAAAAAAAAAAAAAAAAAAAAAAAAAAAAAAAAAAAAAAAAAAAAAAAAAAAAAAAAAAAAAAAAAAAAAAAAAAAAAAAAAAAAAAAAAAAAAAAAAAAAAAAAAAAAAAAAAAAAAAAAAAAAAAAAAAAAAAAAAAAAAAAAAAAAAAAAAAAAAAAAAAAAAAAAAAAAAAAAAAAAAAAAAAAAAAAAAAAAAAAAAAAAAAAAAAAAAAAAAAAAAAAAAAAAAAAAAAAAAAAAAAAAAAAAAAAAAAAAAAAAAAAAAAAAAAAAAAAAAAAAAAAAAAAAAAAAAAAAAAAAAAAAAAAAAAAAAAAAAAAAAAAAAAAAAAAAAAAAAAAAAAAAAAAAAAAAAAAAAAAAAAAAAAAAAAAAAAAAAAAAAAAAAAAAAAAAAAAAAAAAAAAAAAAAAAAAAAAAAAAAAAAAAAAAAAAAAAAAAAAAAAAAAAAAAAAAAAAAAAAAAAAAAAAAAAAAAAAAAAAAAAAAAAAAAAAAAAAAAAAAAAAAAAAAAAAAAAAAAAAAAAAAAAAAAAAAAAAAAAAAAAAAAAAAAAAAAAAAAAAAAAAAAAAAAAAAAAAAAAAAAAAAAAAAAAAAAAAAAAAAAAAAAAAAAAAAAAAAAAAAAAAAAAAAAAAAAAAAAAAAAAAAAAAAAAAAAAAAAAAAAAAAAAAAAAAAAAAAAAAAAAAAAAAAAAAAAAAAAAAAAAAAAAAAAAAAAAAAAAAAAAAAAAAAAAAAAAAAAAAAAAAAAAAAAAAAAAAAAAAAAAAAAAAAAAAAAAAAAAAAAAAAAAAAAAAAAAAAAAAAAAAAAAAAAAAAAAAAAAAAAAAAAAAAAAAAAAAAAAAAAAAAAAAAAAAAAAAAAAAAAAAAAAAAAAAAAAAAAAAAAAAAAAAAAAAAAAAAAAAAAAAAAAAAAAAAAAAAAAAAAAAAAAAAAAAAAAAAAAAAAAAAAAAAAAAAAAAAAAAAAAAAAAAAAAAAAAAAAAAAAAAAAAAAAAAAAAAAAAAAAAAAAAAAAAAAAAAAAAAAAAAAAAAAAAAAAAAAAAAAAAAAAAAAAAAAAAAAAAAAAAAAAAAAAAAAAAAAAAAAAAAAAAAAAAAAAAAAAAAAAAAAAAAAAAAAAAAAAAAAAAAAAAAAAAAAAAAAAAAAAAAAAAAAAAAAAAAAAAAAAAAAAAAAAAAAAAAAAAAAAAAAAAAAAAAAAAAAAAAAAAAAAAAAAAAAAAAAAAAAAAAAAAAAAAAAAAAAAAAAAAAAAAAAAAAAAAAAAAAAAAAAAAAAAAAAAAAAAAAAAAAAAAAAAAAAAAAAAAAAAAAAAAAAAAAAAAAAAAAAAAAAAAAAAAAAAAAAAAAAAAAAAAAAAAAAAAAAAAAAAAAAAAAAAAAAAAAAAAAAAAAAAAAAAAAAAAAAAAAAAAAAAAAAAAAAAAAAAAAAAAAAAAAAAAAAAAAAAAAAAAAAAAAAAAAAAAAAAAAAAAAAAAAAAAAAAAAAAAAAAAAAAAAAAAAAAAAAAAAAAAAAAAAAAAAAAAAAAAAAAAAAAAAAAAAAAAAAAAAAAAAAAAAAAAAAAAAAAAAAAAAAAAAAAAAAAAAAAAAAAAAAAAAAAAAAAAAAAAAAAAAAAAAAAAAAAAAAAAAAAAAAAAAAAAAAAAAAAAAAAAAAAAAAAAAAAAAAAAAAAAAAAAAAAAAAAAAAAAAAAAAAAAAAAAAAAAAAAAAAAAAAAAAAAAAAAAAAAAAAAAAAAAAAAAAAAAAAAAAAAAAAAAAAAAAAAAAAAAAAAAAAAAAAAAAAAAAAAAAAAAAAAAAAAAAAAAAAAAAAAAAAAAAAAAAAAAAAAAAAAAAAAAAAAAAAAAAAAAAAAAAAAAAAAAAAAAAAAAAAAAAAAAAAAAAAAAAAAAAAAAAAAAAAAAAAAAAAAAAAAAAAAAAAAAAAAAAAAAAAAAAAAAAAAAAAAAAAAAAAAAAAAAAAAAAAAAAAAAAAAAAAAAAAAAAAAAAAAAAAAAAAAAAAAAAAAAAAAAAAAAAAAAAAAAAAAAAAAAAAAAAAAAAAAAAAAAAAAAAAAAAAAAAAAAAAAAAAAAAAAAAAAAAAAAAAAAAAAAAAAAAAAAAAAAAAAAAAAAAAAAAAAAAAAAAAAAAAAAAAAAAAAAAAAAAAAAAAAAAAAAAAAAAAAAAAAAAAAAAAAAAAAAAAAAAAAAAAAAAAAAAAAAAAAAAAAAAAAAAAAAAAAAAAAAAAAAAAAAAAAAAAAAAAAAAAAAAAAAAAAAAAAAAAAAAAAAAAAAAAAAAAAAAAAAAAAAAAAAAAAAAAAAAAAAAAAAAAAAAAAAAAAAAAAAAAAAAAAAAAAAAAAAAAAAAAAAAAAAAAAAAAAAAAAAAAAAAAAAAAAAAAAAAAAAAAAAAAAAAAAAAAAAAAAAAAAAAAAAAAAAAAAAAAAAAAAAAAAAAAAAAAAAAAAAAAAAAAAAAAAAAAAAAAAAAAAAAAAAAAAAAAAAAAAAAAAAAAAAAAAAAAAAAAAAAAAAAAAAAAAAAAAAAAAAAAAAAAAAAAAAAAAAAAAAAAAAAAAAAAAAAAAAAAAAAAAAAAAAAAAAAAAAAAAAAAAAAAAAAAAAAAAAAAAAAAAAAAAAAAAAAAAAAAAAAAAAAAAAAAAAAAAAAAAAAAAAAAAAAAAAAAAAAAAAAAAAAAAAAAAAAAAAAAAAAAAAAAAAAAAAAAAAAAAAAAAAAAAAAAAAAAAAAAAAAAAAAAAAAAAAAAAAAAAAAAAAAAAAAAAAAAAAAAAAAAAAAAAAAAAAAAAAAAAAAAAAAAAAAAAAAAAAAAAAAAAAAAAAAAAAAAAAAAAAAAAAAAAAAAAAAAAAAAAAAAAAAAAAAAAAAAAAAAAAAAAAAAAAAAAAAAAAAAAAAAAAAAAAAAAAAAAAAAAAAAAAAAAAAAAAAAAAAAAAAAAAAAAAAAAAAAAAAAAAAAAAAAAAAAAAAAAAAAAAAAAAAAAAAAAAAAAAAAAAAAAAAAAAAAAAAAAAAAAAAAAAAAAAAAAAAAAAAAAAAAAAAAAAAAAAAAAAAAAAAAAAAAAAAAAAAAAAAAAAAAAAAAAAAAAAAAAAAAAAAAAAAAAAAAAAAAAAAAAAAAAAAAAAAAAAAAAAAAAAAAAAAAAAAAAAAAAAAAAAAAAAAAAAAAAAAAAAAAAAAAAAAAAAAAAAAAAAAAAAAAAAAAAAAAAAAAAAAAAAAAAAAAAAAAAAAAAAAAAAAAAAAAAAAAAAAAAAAAAAAAAAAAAAAAAAAAAAAAAAAAAAAAAAAAAAAAAAAAAAAAAAAAAAAAAAAAAAAAAAAAAAAAAAAAAAAAAAAAAAAAAAAAAAAAAAAAAAAAAAAAAAAAAAAAAAAAAAAAAAAAAAAAAAAAAAAAAAAAAAAAAAAAAAAAAAAAAAAAAAAAAAAAAAAAAAAAAAAAAAAAAAAAAAAAAAAAAAAAAAAAAAAAAAAAAAAAAAAAAAAAAAAAAAAAAAAAAAAAAAAAAAAAAAAAAAAAAAAAAAAAAAAAAAAAAAAAAAAAAAAAAAAAAAAAAAAAAAAAAAAAAAAAAAAAAAAAAAAAAAAAAAAAAAAAAAAAAAAAAAAAAAAAAAAAAAAAAAAAAAAAAAAAAAAAAAAAAAAAAAAAAAAAAAAAAAAAAAAAAAAAAAAAAAAAAAAAAAAAAAAAAAAAAAAAAAAAAAAAAAAAAAAAAAAAAAAAAAAAAAAAAAAAAAAAAAAAAAAAAAAAAAAAAAAAAAAAAAAAAAAAAAAAAAAAAAAAAAAAAAAAAAAAAAAAAAAAAAAAAAAAAAAAAAAAAAAAAAAAAAAAAAAAAAAAAAAAAAAAAAAAAAAAAAAAAAAAAAAAAAAAAAAAAAAAAAAAAAAAAAAAAAAAAAAAAAAAAAAAAAAAAAAAAAAAAAAAAAAAAAAAAAAAAAAAAAAAAAAAAAAAAAAAAAAAAAAAAAAAAAAAAAAAAAAAAAAAAAAAAAAAAAAAAAAAAAAAAAAAAAAAAAAAAAAAAAAAAAAAAAAAAAAAAAAAAAAAAAAAAAAAAAAAAAAAAAAAAAAAAAAAAAAAAAAAAAAAAAAAAAAAAAAAAAAAAAAAAAAAAAAAAAAAAAAAAAAAAAAAAAAAAAAAAAAAAAAAAAAAAAAAAAAAAAAAAAAAAAAAAAAAAAAAAAAAAAAAAAAAAAAAAAAAAAAAAAAAAAAAAAAAAAAAAAAAAAAAAAAAAAAAAAAAAAAAAAAAAAAAAAAAAAAAAAAAAAAAAAAAAAAAAAAAAAAAAAAAAAAAAAAAAAAAAAAAAAAAAAAAAAAAAAAAAAAAAAAAAAAAAAAAAAAAAAAAAAAAAAAAAAAAAAAAAAAAAAAAAAAAAAAAAAAAAAAAAAAAAAAAAAAAAAAAAAAAAAAAAAAAAAAAAAAAAAAAAAAAAAAAAAAAAAAAAAAAAAAAAAAAAAAAAAAAAAAAAAAAAAAAAAAAAAAAAAAAAAAAAAAAAAAAAAAAAAAAAAAAAAAAAAAAAAAAAAAAAAAAAAAAAAAAAAAAAAAAAAAAAAAAAAAAAAAAAAAAAAAAAAAAAAAAAAAAAAAAAAAAAAAAAAAAAAAAAAAAAAAAAAAAAAAAAAAAAAAAAAAAAAAAAAAAAAAAAAAAAAAAAAAAAAAAAAAAAAAAAAAAAAAAAAAAAAAAAAAAAAAAAAAAAAAAAAAAAAAAAAAAAAAAAAAAAAAAAAAAAAAAAAAAAAAAAAAAAAAAAAAAAAAAAAAAAAAAAAAAAAAAAAAAAAAAAAAAAAAAAAAAAAAAAAAAAAAAAAAAAAAAAAAAAAAAAAAAAAAAAAAAAAAAAAAAAAAAAAAAAAAAAAAAAAAAAAAAAAAAAAAAAAAAAAAAAAAAAAAAAAAAAAAAAAAAAAAAAAAAAAAAAAAAAAAAAAAAAAAAAAAAAAAAAAAAAAAAAAAAAAAAAAAAAAAAAAAAAAAAAAAAAAAAAAAAAAAAAAAAAAAAAAAAAAAAAAAAAAAAAAAAAAAAAAAAAAAAAAAAAAAAAAAAAAAAAAAAAAAAAAAAAAAAAAAAAAAAAAAAAAAAAAAAAAAAAAAAAAAAAAAAAAAAAAAAAAAAAAAAAAAAAAAAAAAAAAAAAAAAAAAAAAAAAAAAAAAAAAAAAAAAAAAAAAAAAAAAAAAAAAAAAAAAAAAAAAAAAAAAAAAAAAAAAAAAAAAAAAAAAAAAAAAAAAAAAAAAAAAAAAAAAAAAAAAAAAAAAAAAAAAAAAAAAAAAAAAAAAAAAAAAAAAAAAAAAAAAAAAAAAAAAAAAAAAAAAAAAAAAAAAAAAAAAAAAAAAAAAAAAAAAAAAAAAAAAAAAAAAAAAAAAAAAAAAAAAAAAAAAAAAAAAAAAAAAAAAAAAAAAAAAAAAAAAAAAAAAAAAAAAAAAAAAAAAAAAAAAAAAAAAAAAAAAAAAAAAAAAAAAAAAAAAAAAAAAAAAAAAAAAAAAAAAAAAAAAAAAAAAAAAAAAAAAAAAAAAAAAAAAAAAAAAAAAAAAAAAAAAAAAAAAAAAAAAAAAAAAAAAAAAAAAAAAAAAAAAAAAAAAAAAAAAAAAAAAAAAAAAAAAAAAAAAAAAAAAAAAAAAAAAAAAAAAAAAAAAAAAAAAAAAAAAAAAAAAAAAAAAAAAAAAAAAAAAAAAAAAAAAAAAAAAAAAAAAAAAAAAAAAAAAAAAAAAAAAAAAAAAAAAAAAAAAAAAAAAAAAAAAAAAAAAAAAAAAAAAAAAAAAAAAAAAAAAAAAAAAAAAAAAAAAAAAAAAAAAAAAAAAAAAAAAAAAAAAAAAAAAAAAAAAAAAAAAAAAAAAAAAAAAAAAAAAAAAAAAAAAAAAAAAAAAAAAAAAAAAAAAAAAAAAAAAAAAAAAAAAAAAAAAAAAAAAAAAAAAAAAAAAAAAAAAAAAAAAAAAAAAAAAAAAAAAAAAAAAAAAAAAAAAAAAAAAAAAAAAAAAAAAAAAAAAAAAAAAAAAAAAAAAAAAAAAAAAAAAAAAAAAAAAAAAAAAAAAAAAAAAAAAAAAAAAAAAAAAAAAAAAAAAAAAAAAAAAAAAAAAAAAAAAAAAAAAAAAAAAAAAAAAAAAAAAAAAAAAAAAAAAAAAAAAAAAAAAAAAAAAAAAAAAAAAAAAAAAAAAAAAAAAAAAAAAAAAAAAAAAAAAAAAAAAAAAAAAAAAAAAAAAAAAAAAAAAAAAAAAAAAAAAAAAAAAAAAAAAAAAAAAAAAAAAAAAAAAAAAAAAAAAAAAAAAAAAAAAAAAAAAAAAAAAAAAAAAAAAAAAAAAAAAAAAAAAAAAAAAAAAAAAAAAAAAAAAAAAAAAAAAAAAAAAAAAAAAAAAAAAAAAAAAAAAAAAAAAAAAAAAAAAAAAAAAAAAAAAAAAAAAAAAAAAAAAAAAAAAAAAAAAAAAAAAAAAAAAAAAAAAAAAAAAAAAAAAAAAAAAAAAAAAAAAAAAAAAAAAAAAAAAAAAAAAAAAAAAAAAAAAAAAAAAAAAAAAAAAAAAAAAAAAAAAAAAAAAAAAAAAAAAAAAAAAAAAAAAAAAAAAAAAAAAAAAAAAAAAAAAAAAAAAAAAAAAAAAAAAAAAAAAAAAAAAAAAAAAAAAAAAAAAAAAAAAAAAAAAAAAAAAAAAAAAAAAAAAAAAAAAAAAAAAAAAAAAAAAAAAAAAAAAAAAAAAAAAAAAAAAAAAAAAAAAAAAAAAAAAAAAAAAAAAAAAAAAAAAAAAAAAAAAAAAAAAAAAAAAAAAAAAAAAAAAAAAAAAAAAAAAAAAAAAAAAAAAAAAAAAAAAAAAAAAAAAAAAAAAAAAAAAAAAAAAAAAAAAAAAAAAAAAAAAAAAAAAAAAAAAAAAAAAAAAAAAAAAAAAAAAAAAAAAAAAAAAAAAAAAAAAAAAAAAAAAAAAAAAAAAAAAAAAAAAAAAAAAAAAAAAAAAAAAAAAAAAAAAAAAAAAAAAAAAAAAAAAAAAAAAAAAAAAAAAAAAAAAAAAAAAAAAAAAAAAAAAAAAAAAAAAAAAAAAAAAAAAAAAAAAAAAAAAAAAAAAAAAAAAAAAAAAAAAAAAAAAAAAAAAAAAAAAAAAAAAAAAAAAAAAAAAAAAAAAAAAAAAAAAAAAAAAAAAAAAAAAAAAAAAAAAAAAAAAAAAAAAAAAAAAAAAAAAAAAAAAAAAAAAAAAAAAAAAAAAAAAAAAAAAAAAAAAAAAAAAAAAAAAAAAAAAAAAAAAAAAAAAAAAAAAAAAAAAAAAAAAAAAAAAAAAAAAAAAAAAAAAAAAAAAAAAAAAAAAAAAAAAAAAAAAAAAAAAAAAAAAAAAAAAAAAAAAAAAAAAAAAAAAAAAAAAAAAAAAAAAAAAAAAAAAAAAAAAAAAAAAAAAAAAAAAAAAAAAAAAAAAAAAAAAAAAAAAAAAAAAAAAAAAAAAAAAAAAAAAAAAAAAAAAAAAAAAAAAAAAAAAAAAAAAAAAAAAAAAAAAAAAAAAAAAAAAAAAAAAAAAAAAAAAAAAAAAAAAAAAAAAAAAAAAAAAAAAAAAAAAAAAAAAAAAAAAAAAAAAAAAAAAAAAAAAAAAAAAAAAAAAAAAAAAAAAAAAAAAAAAAAAAAAAAAAAAAAAAAAAAAAAAAAAAAAAAAAAAAAAAAAAAAAAAAAAAAAAAAAAAAAAAAAAAAAAAAAAAAAAAAAAAAAAAAAAAAAAAAAAAAAAAAAAAAAAAAAAAAAAAAAAAAAAAAAAAAAAAAAAAAAAAAAAAAAAAAAAAAAAAAAAAAAAAAAAAAAAAAAAAAAAAAAAAAAAAAAAAAAAAAAAAAAAAAAAAAAAAAAAAAAAAAAAAAAAAAAAAAAAAAAAAAAAAAAAAAAAAAAAAAAAAAAAAAAAAAAAAAAAAAAAAAAAAAAAAAAAAAAAAAAAAAAAAAAAAAAAAAAAAAAAAAAAAAAAAAAAAAAAAAAAAAAAAAAAAAAAAAAAAAAAAAAAAAAAAAAAAAAAAAAAAAAAAAAAAAAAAAAAAAAAAAAAAAAAAAAAAAAAAAAAAAAAAAAAAAAAAAAAAAAAAAAAAAAAAAAAAAAAAAAAAAAAAAAAAAAAAAAAAAAAAAAAAAAAAAAAAAAAAAAAAAAAAAAAAAAAAAAAAAAAAAAAAAAAAAAAAAAAAAAAAAAAAAAAAAAAAAAAAAAAAAAAAAAAAAAAAAAAAAAAAAAAAAAAAAAAAAAAAAAAAAAAAAAAAAAAAAAAAAAAAAAAAAAAAAAAAAAAAAAAAAAAAAAAAAAAAAAAAAAAAAAAAAAAAAAAAAAAAAAAAAAAAAAAAAAAAAAAAAAAAAAAAAAAAAAAAAAAAAAAAAAAAAAAAAAAAAAAAAAAAAAAAAAAAAAAAAAAAAAAAAAAAAAAAAAAAAAAAAAAAAAAAAAAAAAAAAAAAAAAAAAAAAAAAAAAAAAAAAAAAAAAAAAAAAAAAAAAAAAAAAAAAAAAAAAAAAAAAAAAAAAAAAAAAAAAAAAAAAAAAAAAAAAAAAAAAAAAAAAAAAAAAAAAAAAAAAAAAAAAAAAAAAAAAAAAAAAAAAAAAAAAAAAAAAAAAAAAAAAAAAAAAAAAAAAAAAAAAAAAAAAAAAAAAAAAAAAAAAAAAAAAAAAAAAAAAAAAAAAAAAAAAAAAAAAAAAAAAAAAAAAAAAAAAAAAAAAAAAAAAAAAAAAAAAAAAAAAAAAAAAAAAAAAAAAAAAAAAAAAAAAAAAAAAAAAAAAAAAAAAAAAAAAAAAAAAAAAAAAAAAAAAAAAAAAAAAAAAAAAAAAAAAAAAAAAAAAAAAAAAAAAAAAAAAAAAAAAAAAAAAAAAAAAAAAAAAAAAAAAAAAAAAAAAAAAAAAAAAAAAAAAAAAAAAAAAAAAAAAAAAAAAAAAAAAAAAAAAAAAAAAAAAAAAAAAAAAAAAAAAAAAAAAAAAAAAAAAAAAAAAAAAAAAAAAAAAAAAAAAAAAAAAAAAAAAAAAAAAAAAAAAAAAAAAAAAAAAAAAAAAAAAAAAAAAAAAAAAAAAAAAAAAAAAAAAAAAAAAAAAAAAAAAAAAAAAAAAAAAAAAAAAAAAAAAAAAAAAAAAAAAAAAAAAAAAAAAAAAAAAAAAAAAAAAAAAAAAAAAAAAAAAAAAAAAAAAAAAAAAAAAAAAAAAAAAAAAAAAAAAAAAAAAAAAAAAAAAAAAAAAAAAAAAAAAAAAAAAAAAAAAAAAAAAAAAAAAAAAAAAAAAAAAAAAAAAAAAAAAAAAAAAAAAAAAAAAAAAAAAAAAAAAAAAAAAAAAAAAAAAAAAAAAAAAAAAAAAAAAAAAAAAAAAAAAAAAAAAAAAAAAAAAAAAAAAAAAAAAAAAAAAAAAAAAAAAAAAAAAAAAAAAAAAAAAAAAAAAAAAAAAAAAAAAAAAAAAAAAAAAAAAAAAAAAAAAAAAAAAAAAAAAAAAAAAAAAAAAAAAAAAAAAAAAAAAAAAAAAAAAAAAAAAAAAAAAAAAAAAAAAAAAAAAAAAAAAAAAAAAAAAAAAAAAAAAAAAAAAAAAAAAAAAAAAAAAAAAAAAAAAAAAAAAAAAAAAAAAAAAAAAAAAAAAAAAAAAAAAAAAAAAAAAAAAAAAAAAAAAAAAAAAAAAAAAAAAAAAAAAAAAAAAAAAAAAAAAAAAAAAAAAAAAAAAAAAAAAAAAAAAAAAAAAAAAAAAAAAAAAAAAAAAAAAAAAAAAAAAAAAAAAAAAAAAAAAAAAAAAAAAAAAAAAAAAAAAAAAAAAAAAAAAAAAAAAAAAAAAAAAAAAAAAAAAAAAAAAAAAAAAAAAAAAAAAAAAAAAAAAAAAAAAAAAAAAAAAAAAAAAAAAAAAAAAAAAAAAAAAAAAAAAAAAAAAAAAAAAAAAAAAAAAAAAAAAAAAAAAAAAAAAAAAAAAAAAAAAAAAAAAAAAAAAAAAAAAAAAAAAAAAAAAAAAAAAAAAAAAAAAAAAAAAAAAAAAAAAAAAAAAAAAAAAAAAAAAAAAAAAAAAAAAAAAAAAAAAAAAAAAAAAAAAAAAAAAAAAAAAAAAAAAAAAAAAAAAAAAAAAAAAAAAAAAAAAAAAAAAAAAAAAAAAAAAAAAAAAAAAAAAAAAAAAAAAAAAAAAAAAAAAAAAAAAAAAAAAAAAAAAAAAAAAAAAAAAAAAAAAAAAAAAAAAAAAAAAAAAAAAAAAAAAAAAAAAAAAAAAAAAAAAAAAAAAAAAAAAAAAAAAAAAAAAAAAAAAAAAAAAAAAAAAAAAAAAAAAAAAAAAAAAAAAAAAAAAAAAAAAAAAAAAAAAAAAAAAAAAAAAAAAAAAAAAAAAAAAAAAAAAAAAAAAAAAAAAAAAAAAAAAAAAAAAAAAAAAAAAAAAAAAAAAAAAAAAAAAAAAAAAAAAAAAAAAAAAAAAAAAAAAAAAAAAAAAAAAAAAAAAAAAAAAAAAAAAAAAAAAAAAAAAAAAAAAAAAAAAAAAAAAAAAAAAAAAAAAAAAAAAAAAAAAAAAAAAAAAAAAAAAAAAAAAAAAAAAAAAAAAAAAAAAAAAAAAAAAAAAAAAAAAAAAAAAAAAAAAAAAAAAAAAAAAAAAAAAAAAAAAAAAAAAAAAAAAAAAAAAAAAAAAAAAAAAAAAAAAAAAAAAAAAAAAAAAAAAAAAAAAAAAAAAAAAAAAAAAAAAAAAAAAAAAAAAAAAAAAAAAAAAAAAAAAAAAAAAAAAAAAAAAAAAAAAAAAAAAAAAAAAAAAAAAAAAAAAAAAAAAAAAAAAAAAAAAAAAAAAAAAAAAAAAAAAAAAAAAAAAAAAAAAAAAAAAAAAAAAAAAAAAAAAAAAAAAAAAAAAAAAAAAAAAAAAAAAAAAAAAAAAAAAAAAAAAAAAAAAAAAAAAAAAAAAAAAAAAAAAAAAAAAAAAAAAAAAAAAAAAAAAAAAAAAAAAAAAAAAAAAAAAAAAAAAAAAAAAAAAAAAAAAAAAAAAAAAAAAAAAAAAAAAAAAAAAAAAAAAAAAAAAAAAAAAAAAAAAAAAAAAAAAAAAAAAAAAAAAAAAAAAAAAAAAAAAAAAAAAAAAAAAAAAAAAAAAAAAAAAAAAAAAAAAAAAAAAAAAAAAAAAAAAAAAAAAAAAAAAAAAAAAAAAAAAAAAAAAAAAAAAAAAAAAAAAAAAAAAAAAAAAAAAAAAAAAAAAAAAAAAAAAAAAAAAAAAAAAAAAAAAAAAAAAAAAAAAAAAAAAAAAAAAAAAAAAAAAAAAAAAAAAAAAAAAAAAAAAAAAAAAAAAAAAAAAAAAAAAAAAAAAAAAAAAAAAAAAAAAAAAAAAAAAAAAAAAAAAAAAAAAAAAAAAAAAAAAAAAAAAAAAAAAAAAAAAAAAAAAAAAAAAAAAAAAAAAAAAAAAAAAAAAAAAAAAAAAAAAAAAAAAAAAAAAAAAAAAAAAAAAAAAAAAAAAAAAAAAAAAAAAAAAAAAAAAAAAAAAAAAAAAAAAAAAAAAAAAAAAAAAAAAAAAAAAAAAAAAAAAAAAAAAAAAAAAAAAAAAAAAAAAAAAAAAAAAAAAAAAAAAAAAAAAAAAAAAAAAAAAAAAAAAAAAAAAAAAAAAAAAAAAAAAAAAAAAAAAAAAAAAAAAAAAAAAAAAAAAAAAAAAAAAAAAAAAAAAAAAAAAAAAAAAAAAAAAAAAAAAAAAAAAAAAAAAAAAAAAAAAAAAAAAAAAAAAAAAAAAAAAAAAAAAAAAAAAAAAAAAAAAAAAAAAAAAAAAAAAAAAAAAAAAAAAAAAAAAAAAAAAAAAAAAAAAAAAAAAAAAAAAAAAAAAAAAAAAAAAAAAAAAAAAAAAAAAAAAAAAAAAAAAAAAAAAAAAAAAAAAAAAAAAAAAAAAAAAAAAAAAAAAAAAAAAAAAAAAAAAAAAAAAAAAAAAAAAAAAAAAAAAAAAAAAAAAAAAAAAAAAAAAAAAAAAAAAAAAAAAAAAAAAAAAAAAAAAAAAAAAAAAAAAAAAAAAAAAAAAAAAAAAAAAAAAAAAAAAAAAAAAAAAAAAAAAAAAAAAAAAAAAAAAAAAAAAAAAAAAAAAAAAAAAAAAAAAAAAAAAAAAAAAAAAAAAAAAAAAAAAAAAAAAAAAAAAAAAAAAAAAAAAAAAAAAAAAAAAAAAAAAAAAAAAAAAAAAAAAAAAAAAAAAAAAAAAAAAAAAAAAAAAAAAAAAAAAAAAAAAAAAAAAAAAAAAAAAAAAAAAAAAAAAAAAAAAAAAAAAAAAAAAAAAAAAAAAAAAAAAAAAAAAAAAAAAAAAAAAAAAAAAAAAAAAAAAAAAAAAAAAAAAAAAAAAAAAAAAAAAAAAAAAAAAAAAAAAAAAAAAAAAAAAAAAAAAAAAAAAAAAAAAAAAAAAAAAAAAAAAAAAAAAAAAAAAAAAAAAAAAAAAAAAAAAAAAAAAAAAAAAAAAAAAAAAAAAAAAAAAAAAAAAAAAAAAAAAAAAAAAAAAAAAAAAAAAAAAAAAAAAAAAAAAAAAAAAAAAAAAAAAAAAAAAAAAAAAAAAAAAAAAAAAAAAAAAAAAAAAAAAAAAAAAAAAAAAAAAAAAAAAAAAAAAAAAAAAAAAAAAAAAAAAAAAAAAAAAAAAAAAAAAAAAAAAAAAAAAAAAAAAAAAAAAAAAAAAAAAAAAAAAAAAAAAAAAAAAAAAAAAAAAAAAAAAAAAAAAAAAAAAAAAAAAAAAAAAAAAAAAAAAAAAAAAAAAAAAAAAAAAAAAAAAAAAAAAAAAAAAAAAAAAAAAAAAAAAAAAAAAAAAAAAAAAAAAAAAAAAAAAAAAAAAAAAAAAAAAAAAAAAAAAAAAAAAAAAAAAAAAAAAAAAAAAAAAAAAAAAAAAAAAAAAAAAAAAAAAAAAAAAAAAAAAAAAAAAAAAAAAAAAAAAAAAAAAAAAAAAAAAAAAAAAAAAAAAAAAAAAAAAAAAAAAAAAAAAAAAAAAAAAAAAAAAAAAAAAAAAAAAAAAAAAAAAAAAAAAAAAAAAAAAAAAAAAAAAAAAAAAAAAAAAAAAAAAAAAAAAAAAAAAAAAAAAAAAAAAAAAAAAAAAAAAAAAAAAAAAAAAAAAAAAAAAAAAAAAAAAAAAAAAAAAAAAAAAAAAAAAAAAAAAAAAAAAAAAAAAAAAAAAAAAAAAAAAAAAAAAAAAAAAAAAAAAAAAAAAAAAAAAAAAAAAAAAAAAAAAAAAAAAAAAAAAAAAAAAAAAAAAAAAAAAAAAAAAAAAAAAAAAAAAAAAAAAAAAAAAAAAAAAAAAAAAAAAAAAAAAAAAAAAAAAAAAAAAAAAAAAAAAAAAAAAAAAAAAAAAAAAAAAAAAAAAAAAAAAAAAAAAAAAAAAAAAAAAAAAAAAAAAAAAAAAAAAAAAAAAAAAAAAAAAAAAAAAAAAAAAAAAAAAAAAAAAAAAAAAAAAAAAAAAAAAAAAAAAAAAAAAAAAAAAAAAAAAAAAAAAAAAAAAAAAAAAAAAAAAAAAAAAAAAAAAAAAAAAAAAAAAAAAAAAAAAAAAAAAAAAAAAAAAAAAAAAAAAAAAAAAAAAAAAAAAAAAAAAAAAAAAAAAAAAAAAAAAAAAAAAAAAAAAAAAAAAAAAAAAAAAAAAAAAAAAAAAAAAAAAAAAAAAAAAAAAAAAAAAAAAAAAAAAAAAAAAAAAAAAAAAAAAAAAAAAAAAAAAAAAAAAAAAAAAAAAAAAAAAAAAAAAAAAAAAAAAAAAAAAAAAAAAAAAAAAAAAAAAAAAAAAAAAAAAAAAAAAAAAAAAAAAAAAAAAAAAAAAAAAAAAAAAAAAAAAAAAAAAAAAAAAAAAAAAAAAAAAAAAAAAAAAAAAAAAAAAAAAAAAAAAAAAAAAAAAAAAAAAAAAAAAAAAAAAAAAAAAAAAAAAAAAAAAAAAAAAAAAAAAAAAAAAAAAAAAAAAAAAAAAAAAAAAAAAAAAAAAAAAAAAAAAAAAAAAAAAAAAAAAAAAAAAAAAAAAAAAAAAAAAAAAAAAAAAAAAAAAAAAAAAAAAAAAAAAAAAAAAAAAAAAAAAAAAAAAAAAAAAAAAAAAAAAAAAAAAAAAAAAAAAAAAAAAAAAAAAAAAAAAAAAAAAAAAAAAAAAAAAAAAAAAAAAAAAAAAAAAAAAAAAAAAAAAAAAAAAAAAAAAAAAAAAAAAAAAAAAAAAAAAAAAAAAAAAAAAAAAAAAAAAAAAAAAAAAAAAAAAAAAAAAAAAAAAAAAAAAAAAAAAAAAAAAAAAAAAAAAAAAAAAAAAAAAAAAAAAAAAAAAAAAAAAAAAAAAAAAAAAAAAAAAAAAAAAAAAAAAAAAAAAAAAAAAAAAAAAAAAAAAAAAAAAAAAAAAAAAAAAAAAAAAAAAAAAAAAAAAAAAAAAAAAAAAAAAAAAAAAAAAAAAAAAAAAAAAAAAAAAAAAAAAAAAAAAAAAAAAAAAAAAAAAAAAAAAAAAAAAAAAAAAAAAAAAAAAAAAAAAAAAAAAAAAAAAAAAAAAAAAAAAAAAAAAAAAAAAAAAAAAAAAAAAAAAAAAAAAAAAAAAAAAAAAAAAAAAAAAAAAAAAAAAAAAAAAAAAAAAAAAAAAAAAAAAAAAAAAAAAAAAAAAAAAAAAAAAAAAAAAAAAAAAAAAAAAAAAAAAAAAAAAAAAAAAAAAAAAAAAAAAAAAAAAAAAAAAAAAAAAAAAAAAAAAAAAAAAAAAAAAAAAAAAAAAAAAAAAAAAAAAAAAAAAAAAAAAAAAAAAAAAAAAAAAAAAAAAAAAAAAAAAAAAAAAAAAAAAAAAAAAAAAAAAAAAAAAAAAAAAAAAAAAAAAAAAAAAAAAAAAAAAAAAAAAAAAAAAAAAAAAAAAAAAAAAAAAAAAAAAAAAAAAAAAAAAAAAAAAAAAAAAAAAAAAAAAAAAAAAAAAAAAAAAAAAAAAAAAAAAAAAAAAAAAAAAAAAAAAAAAAAAAAAAAAAAAAAAAAAAAAAAAAAAAAAAAAAAAAAAAAAAAAAAAAAAAAAAAAAAAAAAAAAAAAAAAAAAAAAAAAAAAAAAAAAAAAAAAAAAAAAAAAAAAAAAAAAAAAAAAAAAAAAAAAAAAAAAAAAAAAAAAAAAAAAAAAAAAAAAAAAAAAAAAAAAAAAAAAAAAAAAAAAAAAAAAAAAAAAAAAAAAAAAAAAAAAAAAAAAAAAAAAAAAAAAAAAAAAAAAAAAAAAAAAAAAAAAAAAAAAAAAAAAAAAAAAAAAAAAAAAAAAAAAAAAAAAAAAAAAAAAAAAAAAAAAAAAAAAAAAAAAAAAAAAAAAAAAAAAAAAAAAAAAAAAAAAAAAAAAAAAAAAAAAAAAAAAAAAAAAAAAAAAAAAAAAAAAAAAAAAAAAAAAAAAAAAAAAAAAAAAAAAAAAAAAAAAAAAAAAAAAAAAAAAAAAAAAAAAAAAAAAAAAAAAAAAAAAAAAAAAAAAAAAAAAAAAAAAAAAAAAAAAAAAAAAAAAAAAAAAAAAAAAAAAAAAAAAAAAAAAAAAAAAAAAAAAAAAAAAAAAAAAAAAAAAAAAAAAAAAAAAAAAAAAAAAAAAAAAAAAAAAAAAAAAAAAAAAAAAAAAAAAAAAAAAAAAAAAAAAAAAAAAAAAAAAAAAAAAAAAAAAAAAAAAAAAAAAAAAAAAAAAAAAAAAAAAAAAAAAAAAAAAAAAAAAAAAAAAAAAAAAAAAAAAAAAAAAAAAAAAAAAAAAAAAAAAAAAAAAAAAAAAAAAAAAAAAAAAAAAAAAAAAAAAAAAAAAAAAAAAAAAAAAAAAAAAAAAAAAAAAAAAAAAAAAAAAAAAAAAAAAAAAAAAAAAAAAAAAAAAAAAAAAAAAAAAAAAAAAAAAAAAAAAAAAAAAAAAAAAAAAAAAAAAAAAAAAAAAAAAAAAAAAAAAAAAAAAAAAAAAAAAAAAAAAAAAAAAAAAAAAAAAAAAAAAAAAAAAAAAAAAAAAAAAAAAAAAAAAAAAAAAAAAAAAAAAAAAAAAAAAAAAAAAAAAAAAAAAAAAAAAAAAAAAAAAAAAAAAAAAAAAAAAAAAAAAAAAAAAAAAAAAAAAAAAAAAAAAAAAAAAAAAAAAAAAAAAAAAAAAAAAAAAAAAAAAAAAAAAAAAAAAAAAAAAAAAAAAAAAAAAAAAAAAAAAAAAAAAAAAAAAAAAAAAAAAAAAAAAAAAAAAAAAAAAAAAAAAAAAAAAAAAAAAAAAAAAAAAAAAAAAAAAAAAAAAAAAAAAAAAAAAAAAAAAAAAAAAAAAAAAAAAAAAAAAAAAAAAAAAAAAAAAAAAAAAAAAAAAAAAAAAAAAAAAAAAAAAAAAAAAAAAAAAAAAAAAAAAAAAAAAAAAAAAAAAAAAAAAAAAAAAAAAAAAAAAAAAAAAAAAAAAAAAAAAAAAAAAAAAAAAAAAAAAAAAAAAAAAAAAAAAAAAAAAAAAAAAAAAAAAAAAAAAAAAAAAAAAAAAAAAAAAAAAAAAAAAAAAAAAAAAAAAAAAAAAAAAAAAAAAAAAAAAAAAAAAAAAAAAAAAAAAAAAAAAAAAAAAAAAAAAAAAAAAAAAAAAAAAAAAAAAAAAAAAAAAAAAAAAAAAAAAAAAAAAAAAAAAAAAAAAAAAAAAAAAAAAAAAAAAAAAAAAAAAAAAAAAAAAAAAAAAAAAAAAAAAAAAAAAAAAAAAAAAAAAAAAAAAAAAAAAAAAAAAAAAAAAAAAAAAAAAAAAAAAAAAAAAAAAAAAAAAAAAAAAAAAAAAAAAAAAAAAAAAAAAAAAAAAAAAAAAAAAAAAAAAAAAAAAAAAAAAAAAAAAAAAAAAAAAAAAAAAAAAAAAAAAAAAAAAAAAAAAAAAAAAAAAAAAAAAAAAAAAAAAAAAAAAAAAAAAAAAAAAAAAAAAAAAAAAAAAAAAAAAAAAAAAAAAAAAAAAAAAAAAAAAAAAAAAAAAAAAAAAAAAAAAAAAAAAAAAAAAAAAAAAAAAAAAAAAAAAAAAAAAAAAAAAAAAAAAAAAAAAAAAAAAAAAAAAAAAAAAAAAAAAAAAAAAAAAAAAAAAAAAAAAAAAAAAAAAAAAAAAAAAAAAAAAAAAAAAAAAAAAAAAAAAAAAAAAAAAAAAAAAAAAAAAAAAAAAAAAAAAAAAAAAAAAAAAAAAAAAAAAAAAAAAAAAAAAAAAAAAAAAAAAAAAAAAAAAAAAAAAAAAAAAAAAAAAAAAAAAAAAAAAAAAAAAAAAAAAAAAAAAAAAAAAAAAAAAAAAAAAAAAAAAAAAAAAAAAAAAAAAAAAAAAAAAAAAAAAAAAAAAAAAAAAAAAAAAAAAAAAAAAAAAAAAAAAAAAAAAAAAAAAAAAAAAAAAAAAAAAAAAAAAAAAAAAAAAAAAAAAAAAAAAAAAAAAAAAAAAAAAAAAAAAAAAAAAAAAAAAAAAAAAAAAAAAAAAAAAAAAAAAAAAAAAAAAAAAAAAAAAAAAAAAAAAAAAAAAAAAAAAAAAAAAAAAAAAAAAAAAAAAAAAAAAAAAAAAAAAAAAAAAAAAAAAAAAAAAAAAAAAAAAAAAAAAAAAAAAAAAAAAAAAAAAAAAAAAAAAAAAAAAAAAAAAAAAAAAAAAAAAAAAAAAAAAAAAAAAAAAAAAAAAAAAAAAAAAAAAAAAAAAAAAAAAAAAAAAAAAAAAAAAAAAAAAAAAAAAAAAAAAAAAAAAAAAAAAAAAAAAAAAAAAAAAAAAAAAAAAAAAAAAAAAAAAAAAAAAAAAAAAAAAAAAAAAAAAAAAAAAAAAAAAAAAAAAAAAAAAAAAAAAAAAAAAAAAAAAAAAAAAAAAAAAAAAAAAAAAAAAAAAAAAAAAAAAAAAAAAAAAAAAAAAAAAAAAAAAAAAAAAAAAAAAAAAAAAAAAAAAAAAAAAAAAAAAAAAAAAAAAAAAAAAAAAAAAAAAAAAAAAAAAAAAAAAAAAAAAAAAAAAAAAAAAAAAAAAAAAAAAAAAAAAAAAAAAAAAAAAAAAAAAAAAAAAAAAAAAAAAAAAAAAAAAAAAAAAAAAAAAAAAAAAAAAAAAAAAAAAAAAAAAAAAAAAAAAAAAAAAAAAAAAAAAAAAAAAAAAAAAAAAAAAAAAAAAAAAAAAAAAAAAAAAAAAAAAAAAAAAAAAAAAAAAAAAAAAAAAAAAAAAAAAAAAAAAAAAAAAAAAAAAAAAAAAAAAAAAAAAAAAAAAAAAAAAAAAAAAAAAAAAAAAAAAAAAAAAAAAAAAAAAAAAAAAAAAAAAAAAAAAAAAAAAAAAAAAAAAAAAAAAAAAAAAAAAAAAAAAAAAAAAAAAAAAAAAAAAAAAAAAAAAAAAAAAAAAAAAAAAAAAAAAAAAAAAAAAAAAAAAAAAAAAAAAAAAAAAAAAAAAAAAAAAAAAAAAAAAAAAAAAAAAAAAAAAAAAAAAAAAAAAAAAAAAAAAAAAAAAAAAAAAAAAAAAAAAAAAAAAAAAAAAAAAAAAAAAAAAAAAAAAAAAAAAAAAAAAAAAAAAAAAAAAAAAAAAAAAAAAAAAAAAAAAAAAAAAAAAAAAAAAAAAAAAAAAAAAAAAAAAAAAAAAAAAAAAAAAAAAAAAAAAAAAAAAAAAAAAAAAAAAAAAAAAAAAAAAAAAAAAAAAAAAAAAAAAAAAAAAAAAAAAAAAAAAAAAAAAAAAAAAAAAAAAAAAAAAAAAAAAAAAAAAAAAAAAAAAAAAAAAAAAAAAAAAAAAAAAAAAAAAAAAAAAAAAAAAAAAAAAAAAAAAAAAAAAAAAAAAAAAAAAAAAAAAAAAAAAAAAAAAAAAAAAAAAAAAAAAAAAAAAAAAAAAAAAAAAAAAAAAAAAAAAAAAAAAAAAAAAAAAAAAAAAAAAAAAAAAAAAAAAAAAAAAAAAAAAAAAAAAAAAAAAAAAAAAAAAAAAAAAAAAAAAAAAAAAAAAAAAAAAAAAAAAAAAAAAAAAAAAAAAAAAAAAAAAAAAAAAAAAAAAAAAAAAAAAAAAAAAAAAAAAAAAAAAAAAAAAAAAAAAAAAAAAAAAAAAAAAAAAAAAAAAAAAAAAAAAAAAAAAAAAAAAAAAAAAAAAAAAAAAAAAAAAAAAAAAAAAAAAAAAAAAAAAAAAAAAAAAAAAAAAAAAAAAAAAAAAAAAAAAAAAAAAAAAAAAAAAAAAAAAAAAAAAAAAAAAAAAAAAAAAAAAAAAAAAAAAAAAAAAAAAAAAAAAAAAAAAAAAAAAAAAAAAAAAAAAAAAAAAAAAAAAAAAAAAAAAAAAAAAAAAAAAAAAAAAAAAAAAAAAAAAAAAAAAAAAAAAAAAAAAAAAAAAAAAAAAAAAAAAAAAAAAAAAAAAAAAAAAAAAAAAAAAAAAAAAAAAAAAAAAAAAAAAAAAAAAAAAAAAAAAAAAAAAAAAAAAAAAAAAAAAAAAAAAAAAAAAAAAAAAAAAAAAAAAAAAAAAAAAAAAAAAAAAAAAAAAAAAAAAAAAAAAAAAAAAAAAAAAAAAAAAAAAAAAAAAAAAAAAAAAAAAAAAAAAAAAAAAAAAAAAAAAAAAAAAAAAAAAAAAAAAAAAAAAAAAAAAAAAAAAAAAAAAAAAAAAAAAAAAAAAAAAAAAAAAAAAAAAAAAAAAAAAAAAAAAAAAAAAAAAAAAAAAAAAAAAAAAAAAAAAAAAAAAAAAAAAAAAAAAAAAAAAAAAAAAAAAAAAAAAAAAAAAAAAAAAAAAAAAAAAAAAAAAAAAAAAAAAAAAAAAAAAAAAAAAAAAAAAAAAAAAAAAAAAAAAAAAAAAAAAAAAAAAAAAAAAAAAAAAAAAAAAAAAAAAAAAAAAAAAAAAAAAAAAAAAAAAAAAAAAAAAAAAAAAAAAAAAAAAAAAAAAAAAAAAAAAAAAAAAAAAAAAAAAAAAAAAAAAAAAAAAAAAAAAAAAAAAAAAAAAAAAAAAAAAAAAAAAAAAAAAAAAAAAAAAAAAAAAAAAAAAAAAAAAAAAAAAAAAAAAAAAAAAAAAAAAAAAAAAAAAAAAAAAAAAAAAAAAAAAAAAAAAAAAAAAAAAAAAAAAAAAAAAAAAAAAAAAAAAAAAAAAAAAAAAAAAAAAAAAAAAAAAAAAAAAAAAAAAAAAAAAAAAAAAAAAAAAAAAAAAAAAAAAAAAAAAAAAAAAAAAAAAAAAAAAAAAAAAAAAAAAAAAAAAAAAAAAAAAAAAAAAAAAAAAAAAAAAAAAAAAAAAAAAAAAAAAAAAAAAAAAAAAAAAAAAAAAAAAAAAAAAAAAAAAAAAAAAAAAAAAAAAAAAAAAAAAAAAAAAAAAAAAAAAAAAAAAAAAAAAAAAAAAAAAAAAAAAAAAAAAAAAAAAAAAAAAAAAAAAAAAAAAAAAAAAAAAAAAAAAAAAAAAAAAAAAAAAAAAAAAAAAAAAAAAAAAAAAAAAAAAAAAAAAAAAAAAAAAAAAAAAAAAAAAAAAAAAAAAAAAAAAAAAAAAAAAAAAAAAAAAAAAAAAAAAAAAAAAAAAAAAAAAAAAAAAAAAAAAAAAAAAAAAAAAAAAAAAAAAAAAAAAAAAAAAAAAAAAAAAAAAAAAAAAAAAAAAAAAAAAAAAAAAAAAAAAAAAAAAAAAAAAAAAAAAAAAAAAAAAAAAAAAAAAAAAAAAAAAAAAAAAAAAAAAAAAAAAAAAAAAAAAAAAAAAAAAAAAAAAAAAAAAAAAAAAAAAAAAAAAAAAAAAAAAAAAAAAAAAAAAAAAAAAAAAAAAAAAAAAAAAAAAAAAAAAAAAAAAAAAAAAAAAAAAAAAAAAAAAAAAAAAAAAAAAAAAAAAAAAAAAAAAAAAAAAAAAAAAAAAAAAAAAAAAAAAAAAAAAAAAAAAAAAAAAAAAAAAAAAAAAAAAAAAAAAAAAAAAAAAAAAAAAAAAAAAAAAAAAAAAAAAAAAAAAAAAAAAAAAAAAAAAAAAAAAAAAAAAAAAAAAAAAAAAAAAAAAAAAAAAAAAAAAAAAAAAAAAAAAAAAAAAAAAAAAAAAAAAAAAAAAAAAAAAAAAAAAAAAAAAAAAAAAAAAAAAAAAAAAAAAAAAAAAAAAAAAAAAAAAAAAAAAAAAAAAAAAAAAAAAAAAAAAAAAAAAAAAAAAAAAAAAAAAAAAAAAAAAAAAAAAAAAAAAAAAAAAAAAAAAAAAAAAAAAAAAAAAAAAAAAAAAAAAAAAAAAAAAAAAAAAAAAAAAAAAAAAAAAAAAAAAAAAAAAAAAAAAAAAAAAAAAAAAAAAAAAAAAAAAAAAAAAAAAAAAAAAAAAAAAAAAAAAAAAAAAAAAAAAAAAAAAAAAAAAAAAAAAAAAAAAAAAAAAAAAAAAAAAAAAAAAAAAAAAAAAAAAAAAAAAAAAAAAAAAAAAAAAAAAAAAAAAAAAAAAAAAAAAAAAAAAAAAAAAAAAAAAAAAAAAAAAAAAAAAAAAAAAAAAAAAAAAAAAAAAAAAAAAAAAAAAAAAAAAAAAAAAAAAAAAAAAAAAAAAAAAAAAAAAAAAAAAAAAAAAAAAAAAAAAAAAAAAAAAAAAAAAAAAAAAAAAAAAAAAAAAAAAAAAAAAAAAAAAAAAAAAAAAAAAAAAAAAAAAAAAAAAAAAAAAAAAAAAAAAAAAAAAAAAAAAAAAAAAAAAAAAAAAAAAAAAAAAAAAAAAAAAAAAAAAAAAAAAAAAAAAAAAAAAAAAAAAAAAAAAAAAAAAAAAAAAAAAAAAAAAAAAAAAAAAAAAAAAAAAAAAAAAAAAAAAAAAAAAAAAAAAAAAAAAAAAAAAAAAAAAAAAAAAAAAAAAAAAAAAAAAAAAAAAAAAAAAAAAAAAAAAAAAAAAAAAAAAAAAAAAAAAAAAAAAAAAAAAAAAAAAAAAAAAAAAAAAAAAAAAAAAAAAAAAAAAAAAAAAAAAAAAAAAAAAAAAAAAAAAAAAAAAAAAAAAAAAAAAAAAAAAAAAAAAAAAAAAAAAAAAAAAAAAAAAAAAAAAAAAAAAAAAAAAAAAAAAAAAAAAAAAAAAAAAAAAAAAAAAAAAAAAAAAAAAAAAAAAAAAAAAAAAAAAAAAAAAAAAAAAAAAAAAAAAAAAAAAAAAAAAAAAAAAAAAAAAAAAAAAAAAAAAAAAAAAAAAAAAAAAAAAAAAAAAAAAAAAAAAAAAAAAAAAAAAAAAAAAAAAAAAAAAAAAAAAAAAAAAAAAAAAAAAAAAAAAAAAAAAAAAAAAAAAAAAAAAAAAAAAAAAAAAAAAAAAAAAAAAAAAAAAAAAAAAAAAAAAAAAAAAAAAAAAAAAAAAAAAAAAAAAAAAAAAAAAAAAAAAAAAAAAAAAAAAAAAAAAAAAAAAAAAAAAAAAAAAAAAAAAAAAAAAAAAAAAAAAAAAAAAAAAAAAAAAAAAAAAAAAAAAAAAAAAAAAAAAAAAAAAAAAAAAAAAAAAAAAAAAAAAAAAAAAAAAAAAAAAAAAAAAAAAAAAAAAAAAAAAAAAAAAAAAAAAAAAAAAAAAAAAAAAAAAAAAAAAAAAAAAAAAAAAAAAAAAAAAAAAAAAAAAAAAAAAAAAAAAAAAAAAAAAAAAAAAAAAAAAAAAAAAAAAAAAAAAAAAAAAAAAAAAAAAAAAAAAAAAAAAAAAAAAAAAAAAAAAAAAAAAAAAAAAAAAAAAAAAAAAAAAAAAAAAAAAAAAAAAAAAAAAAAAAAAAAAAAAAAAAAAAAAAAAAAAAAAAAAAAAAAAAAAAAAAAAAAAAAAAAAAAAAAAAAAAAAAAAAAAAAAAAAAAAAAAAAAAAAAAAAAAAAAAAAAAAAAAAAAAAAAAAAAAAAAAAAAAAAAAAAAAAAAAAAAAAAAAAAAAAAAAAAAAAAAAAAAAAAAAAAAAAAAAAAAAAAAAAAAAAAAAAAAAAAAAAAAAAAAAAAAAAAAAAAAAAAAAAAAAAAAAAAAAAAAAAAAAAAAAAAAAAAAAAAAAAAAAAAAAAAAAAAAAAAAAAAAAAAAAAAAAAAAAAAAAAAAAAAAAAAAAAAAAAAAAAAAAAAAAAAAAAAAAAAAAAAAAAAAAAAAAAAAAAAAAAAAAAAAAAAAAAAAAAAAAAAAAAAAAAAAAAAAAAAAAAAAAAAAAAAAAAAAAAAAAAAAAAAAAAAAAAAAAAAAAAAAAAAAAAAAAAAAAAAAAAAAAAAAAAAAAAAAAAAAAAAAAAAAAAAAAAAAAAAAAAAAAAAAAAAAAAAAAAAAAAAAAAAAAAAAAAAAAAAAAAAAAAAAAAAAAAAAAAAAAAAAAAAAAAAAAAAAAAAAAAAAAAAAAAAAAAAAAAAAAAAAAAAAAAAAAAAAAAAAAAAAAAAAAAAAAAAAAAAAAAAAAAAAAAAAAAAAAAAAAAAAAAAAAAAAAAAAAAAAAAAAAAAAAAAAAAAAAAAAAAAAAAAAAAAAAAAAAAAAAAAAAAAAAAAAAAAAAAAAAAAAAAAAAAAAAAAAAAAAAAAAAAAAAAAAAAAAAAAAAAAAAAAAAAAAAAAAAAAAAAAAAAAAAAAAAAAAAAAAAAAAAAAAAAAAAAAAAAAAAAAAAAAAAAAAAAAAAAAAAAAAAAAAAAAAAAAAAAAAAAAAAAAAAAAAAAAAAAAAAAAAAAAAAAAAAAAAAAAAAAAAAAAAAAAAAAAAAAAAAAAAAAAAAAAAAAAAAAAAAAAAAAAAAAAAAAAAAAAAAAAAAAAAAAAAAAAAAAAAAAAAAAAAAAAAAAAAAAAAAAAAAAAAAAAAAAAAAAAAAAAAAAAAAAAAAAAAAAAAAAAAAAAAAAAAAAAAAAAAAAAAAAAAAAAAAAAAAAAAAAAAAAAAAAAAAAAAAAAAAAAAAAAAAAAAAAAAAAAAAAAAAAAAAAAAAAAAAAAAAAAAAAAAAAAAAAAAAAAAAAAAAAAAAAAAAAAAAAAAAAAAAAAAAAAAAAAAAAAAAAAAAAAAAAAAAAAAAAAAAAAAAAAAAAAAAAAAAAAAAAAAAAAAAAAAAAAAAAAAAAAAAAAAAAAAAAAAAAAAAAAAAAAAAAAAAAAAAAAAAAAAAAAAAAAAAAAAAAAAAAAAAAAAAAAAAAAAAAAAAAAAAAAAAAAAAAAAAAAAAAAAAAAAAAAAAAAAAAAAAAAAAAAAAAAAAAAAAAAAAAAAAAAAAAAAAAAAAAAAAAAAAAAAAAAAAAAAAAAAAAAAAAAAAAAAAAAAAAAAAAAAAAAAAAAAAAAAAAAAAAAAAAAAAAAAAAAAAAAAAAAAAAAAAAAAAAAAAAAAAAAAAAAAAAAAAAAAAAAAAAAAAAAAAAAAAAAAAAAAAAAAAAAAAAAAAAAAAAAAAAAAAAAAAAAAAAAAAAAAAAAAAAAAAAAAAAAAAAAAAAAAAAAAAAAAAAAAAAAAAAAAAAAAAAAAAAAAAAAAAAAAAAAAAAAAAAAAAAAAAAAAAAAAAAAAAAAAAAAAAAAAAAAAAAAAAAAAAAAAAAAAAAAAAAAAAAAAAAAAAAAAAAAAAAAAAAAAAAAAAAAAAAAAAAAAAAAAAAAAAAAAAAAAAAAAAAAAAAAAAAAAAAAAAAAAAAAAAAAAAAAAAAAAAAAAAAAAAAAAAAAAAAAAAAAAAAAAAAAAAAAAAAAAAAAAAAAAAAAAAAAAAAAAAAAAAAAAAAAAAAAAAAAAAAAAAAAAAAAAAAAAAAAAAAAAAAAAAAAAAAAAAAAAAAAAAAAAAAAAAAAAAAAAAAAAAAAAAAAAAAAAAAAAAAAAAAAAAAAAAAAAAAAAAAAAAAAAAAAAAAAAAAAAAAAAAAAAAAAAAAAAAAAAAAAAAAAAAAAAAAAAAAAAAAAAAAAAAAAAAAAAAAAAAAAAAAAAAAAAAAAAAAAAAAAAAAAAAAAAAAAAAAAAAAAAAAAAAAAAAAAAAAAAAAAAAAAAAAAAAAAAAAAAAAAAAAAAAAAAAAAAAAAAAAAAAAAAAAAAAAAAAAAAAAAAAAAAAAAAAAAAAAAAAAAAAAAAAAAAAAAAAAAAAAAAAAAAAAAAAAAAAAAAAAAAAAAAAAAAAAAAAAAAAAAAAAAAAAAAAAAAAAAAAAAAAAAAAAAAAAAAAAAAAAAAAAAAAAAAAAAAAAAAAAAAAAAAAAAAAAAAAAAAAAAAAAAAAAAAAAAAAAAAAAAAAAAAAAAAAAAAAAAAAAAAAAAAAAAAAAAAAAAAAAAAAAAAAAAAAAAAAAAAAAAAAAAAAAAAAAAAAAAAAAAAAAAAAAAAAAAAAAAAAAAAAAAAAAAAAAAAAAAAAAAAAAAAAAAAAAAAAAAAAAAAAAAAAAAAAAAAAAAAAAAAAAAAAAAAAAAAAAAAAAAAAAAAAAAAAAAAAAAAAAAAAAAAAAAAAAAAAAAAAAAAAAAAAAAAAAAAAAAAAAAAAAAAAAAAAAAAAAAAAAAAAAAAAAAAAAAAAAAAAAAAAAAAAAAAAAAAAAAAAAAAAAAAAAAAAAAAAAAAAAAAAAAAAAAAAAAAAAAAAAAAAAAAAAAAAAAAAAAAAAAAAAAAAAAAAAAAAAAAAAAAAAAAAAAAAAAAAAAAAAAAAAAAAAAAAAAAAAAAAAAAAAAAAAAAAAAAAAAAAAAAAAAAAAAAAAAAAAAAAAAAAAAAAAAAAAAAAAAAAAAAAAAAAAAAAAAAAAAAAAAAAAAAAAAAAAAAAAAAAAAAAAAAAAAAAAAAAAAAAAAAAAAAAAAAAAAAAAAAAAAAAAAAAAAAAAAAAAAAAAAAAAAAAAAAAAAAAAAAAAAAAAAAAAAAAAAAAAAAAAAAAAAAAAAAAAAAAAAAAAAAAAAAAAAAAAAAAAAAAAAAAAAAAAAAAAAAAAAAAAAAAAAAAAAAAAAAAAAAAAAAAAAAAAAAAAAAAAAAAAAAAAAAAAAAAAAAAAAAAAAAAAAAAAAAAAAAAAAAAAAAAAAAAAAAAAAAAAAAAAAAAAAAAAAAAAAAAAAAAAAAAAAAAAAAAAAAAAAAAAAAAAAAAAAAAAAAAAAAAAAAAAAAAAAAAAAAAAAAAAAAAAAAAAAAAAAAAAAAAAAAAAAAAAAAAAAAAAAAAAAAAAAAAAAAAAAAAAAAAAAAAAAAAAAAAAAAAAAAAAAAAAAAAAAAAAAAAAAAAAAAAAAAAAAAAAAAAAAAAAAAAAAAAAAAAAAAAAAAAAAAAAAAAAAAAAAAAAAAAAAAAAAAAAAAAAAAAAAAAAAAAAAAAAAAAAAAAAAAAAAAAAAAAAAAAAAAAAAAAAAAAAAAAAAAAAAAAAAAAAAAAAAAAAAAAAAAAAAAAAAAAAAAAAAAAAAAAAAAAAAAAAAAAAAAAAAAAAAAAAAAAAAAAAAAAAAAAAAAAAAAAAAAAAAAAAAAAAAAAAAAAAAAAAAAAAAAAAAAAAAAAAAAAAAAAAAAAAAAAAAAAAAAAAAAAAAAAAAAAAAAAAAAAAAAAAAAAAAAAAAAAAAAAAAAAAAAAAAAAAAAAAAAAAAAAAAAAAAAAAAAAAAAAAAAAAAAAAAAAAAAAAAAAAAAAAAAAAAAAAAAAAAAAAAAAAAAAAAAAAAAAAAAAAAAAAAAAAAAAAAAAAAAAAAAAAAAAAAAAAAAAAAAAAAAAAAAAAAAAAAAAAAAAAAAAAAAAAAAAAAAAAAAAAAAAAAAAAAAAAAAAAAAAAAAAAAAAAAAAAAAAAAAAAAAAAAAAAAAAAAAAAAAAAAAAAAAAAAAAAAAAAAAAAAAAAAAAAAAAAAAAAAAAAAAAAAAAAAAAAAAAAAAAAAAAAAAAAAAAAAAAAAAAAAAAAAAAAAAAAAAAAAAAAAAAAAAAAAAAAAAAAAAAAAAAAAAAAAAAAAAAAAAAAAAAAAAAAAAAAAAAAAAAAAAAAAAAAAAAAAAAAAAAAAAAAAAAAAAAAAAAAAAAAAAAAAAAAAAAAAAAAAAAAAAAAAAAAAAAAAAAAAAAAAAAAAAAAAAAAAAAAAAAAAAAAAAAAAAAAAAAAAAAAAAAAAAAAAAAAAAAAAAAAAAAAAAAAAAAAAAAAAAAAAAAAAAAAAAAAAAAAAAAAAAAAAAAAAAAAAAAAAAAAAAAAAAAAAAAAAAAAAAAAAAAAAAAAAAAAAAAAAAAAAAAAAAAAAAAAAAAAAAAAAAAAAAAAAAAAAAAAAAAAAAAAAAAAAAAAAAAAAAAAAAAAAAAAAAAAAAAAAAAAAAAAAAAAAAAAAAAAAAAAAAAAAAAAAAAAAAAAAAAAAAAAAAAAAAAAAAAAAAAAAAAAAAAAAAAAAAAAAAAAAAAAAAAAAAAAAAAAAAAAAAAAAAAAAAAAAAAAAAAAAAAAAAAAAAAAAAAAAAAAAAAAAAAAAAAAAAAAAAAAAAAAAAAAAAAAAAAAAAAAAAAAAAAAAAAAAAAAAAAAAAAAAAAAAAAAAAAAAAAAAAAAAAAAAAAAAAAAAAAAAAAAAAAAAAAAAAAAAAAAAAAAAAAAAAAAAAAAAAAAAAAAAAAAAAAAAAAAAAAAAAAAAAAAAAAAAAAAAAAAAAAAAAAAAAAAAAAAAAAAAAAAAAAAAAAAAAAAAAAAAAAAAAAAAAAAAAAAAAAAAAAAAAAAAAAAAAAAAAAAAAAAAAAAAAAAAAAAAAAAAAAAAAAAAAAAAAAAAAAAAAAAAAAAAAAAAAAAAAAAAAAAAAAAAAAAAAAAAAAAAAAAAAAAAAAAAAAAAAAAAAAAAAAAAAAAAAAAAAAAAAAAAAAAAAAAAAAAAAAAAAAAAAAAAAAAAAAAAAAAAAAAAAAAAAAAAAAAAAAAAAAAAAAAAAAAAAAAAAAAAAAAAAAAAAAAAAAAAAAAAAAAAAAAAAAAAAAAAAAAAAAAAAAAAAAAAAAAAAAAAAAAAAAAAAAAAAAAAAAAAAAAAAAAAAAAAAAAAAAAAAAAAAAAAAAAAAAAAAAAAAAAAAAAAAAAAAAAAAAAAAAAAAAAAAAAAAAAAAAAAAAAAAAAAAAAAAAAAAAAAAAAAAAAAAAAAAAAAAAAAAAAAAAAAAAAAAAAAAAAAAAAAAAAAAAAAAAAAAAAAAAAAAAAAAAAAAAAAAAAAAAAAAAAAAAAAAAAAAAAAAAAAAAAAAAAAAAAAAAAAAAAAAAAAAAAAAAAAAAAAAAAAAAAAAAAAAAAAAAAAAAAAAAAAAAAAAAAAAAAAAAAAAAAAAAAAAAAAAAAAAAAAAAAAAAAAAAAAAAAAAAAAAAAAAAAAAAAAAAAAAAAAAAAAAAAAAAAAAAAAAAAAAAAAAAAAAAAAAAAAAAAAAAAAAAAAAAAAAAAAAAAAAAAAAAAAAAAAAAAAAAAAAAAAAAAAAAAAAAAAAAAAAAAAAAAAAAAAAAAAAAAAAAAAAAAAAAAAAAAAAAAAAAAAAAAAAAAAAAAAAAAAAAAAAAAAAAAAAAAAAAAAAAAAAAAAAAAAAAAAAAAAAAAAAAAAAAAAAAAAAAAAAAAAAAAAAAAAAAAAAAAAAAAAAAAAAAAAAAAAAAAAAAAAAAAAAAAAAAAAAAAAAAAAAAAAAAAAAAAAAAAAAAAAAAAAAAAAAAAAAAAAAAAAAAAAAAAAAAAAAAAAAAAAAAAAAAAAAAAAAAAAAAAAAAAAAAAAAAAAAAAAAAAAAAAAAAAAAAAAAAAAAAAAAAAAAAAAAAAAAAAAAAAAAAAAAAAAAAAAAAAAAAAAAAAAAAAAAAAAAAAAAAAAAAAAAAAAAAAAAAAAAAAAAAAAAAAAAAAAAAAAAAAAAAAAAAAAAAAAAAAAAAAAAAAAAAAAAAAAAAAAAAAAAAAAAAAAAAAAAAAAAAAAAAAAAAAAAAAAAAAAAAAAAAAAAAAAAAAAAAAAAAAAAAAAAAAAAAAAAAAAAAAAAAAAAAAAAAAAAAAAAAAAAAAAAAAAAAAAAAAAAAAAAAAAAAAAAAAAAAAAAAAAAAAAAAAAAAAAAAAAAAAAAAAAAAAAAAAAAAAAAAAAAAAAAAAAAAAAAAAAAAAAAAAAAAAAAAAAAAAAAAAAAAAAAAAAAAAAAAAAAAAAAAAAAAAAAAAAAAAAAAAAAAAAAAAAAAAAAAAAAAAAAAAAAAAAAAAAAAAAAAAAAAAAAAAAAAAAAAAAAAAAAAAAAAAAAAAAAAAAAAAAAAAAAAAAAAAAAAAAAAAAAAAAAAAAAAAAAAAAAAAAAAAAAAAAAAAAAAAAAAAAAAAAAAAAAAAAAAAAAAAAAAAAAAAAAAAAAAAAAAAAAAAAAAAAAAAAAAAAAAAAAAAAAAAAAAAAAAAAAAAAAAAAAAAAAAAAAAAAAAAAAAAAAAAAAAAAAAAAAAAAAAAAAAAAAAAAAAAAAAAAAAAAAAAAAAAAAAAAAAAAAAAAAAAAAAAAAAAAAAAAAAAAAAAAAAAAAAAAAAAAAAAAAAAAAAAAAAAAAAAAAAAAAAAAAAAAAAAAAAAAAAAAAAAAAAAAAAAAAAAAAAAAAAAAAAAAAAAAAAAAAAAAAAAAAAAAAAAAAAAAAAAAAAAAAAAAAAAAAAAAAAAAAAAAAAAAAAAAAAAAAAAAAAAAAAAAAAAAAAAAAAAAAAAAAAAAAAAAAAAAAAAAAAAAAAAAAAAAAAAAAAAAAAAAAAAAAAAAAAAAAAAAAAAAAAAAAAAAAAAAAAAAAAAAAAAAAAAAAAAAAAAAAAAAAAAAAAAAAAAAAAAAAAAAAAAAAAAAAAAAAAAAAAAAAAAAAAAAAAAAAAAAAAAAAAAAAAAAAAAAAAAAAAAAAAAAAAAAAAAAAAAAAAAAAAAAAAAAAAAAAAAAAAAAAAAAAAAAAAAAAAAAAAAAAAAAAAAAAAAAAAAAAAAAAAAAAAAAAAAAAAAAAAAAAAAAAAAAAAAAAAAAAAAAAAAAAAAAAAAAAAAAAAAAAAAAAAAAAAAAAAAAAAAAAAAAAAAAAAAAAAAAAAAAAAAAAAAAAAAAAAAAAAAAAAAAAAAAAAAAAAAAAAAAAAAAAAAAAAAAAAAAAAAAAAAAAAAAAAAAAAAAAAAAAAAAAAAAAAAAAAAAAAAAAAAAAAAAAAAAAAAAAAAAAAAAAAAAAAAAAAAAAAAAAAAAAAAAAAAAAAAAAAAAAAAAAAAAAAAAAAAAAAAAAAAAAAAAAAAAAAAAAAAAAAAAAAAAAAAAAAAAAAAAAAAAAAAAAAAAAAAAAAAAAAAAAAAAAAAAAAAAAAAAAAAAAAAAAAAAAAAAAAAAAAAAAAAAAAAAAAAAAAAAAAAAAAAAAAAAAAAAAAAAAAAAAAAAAAAAAAAAAAAAAAAAAAAAAAAAAAAAAAAAAAAAAAAAAAAAAAAAAAAAAAAAAAAAAAAAAAAAAAAAAAAAAAAAAAAAAAAAAAAAAAAAAAAAAAAAAAAAAAAAAAAAAAAAAAAAAAAAAAAAAAAAAAAAAAAAAAAAAAAAAAAAAAAAAAAAAAAAAAAAAAAAAAAAAAAAAAAAAAAAAAAAAAAAAAAAAAAAAAAAAAAAAAAAAAAAAAAAAAAAAAAAAAAAAAAAAAAAAAAAAAAAAAAAAAAAAAAAAAAAAAAAAAAAAAAAAAAAAAAAAAAAAAAAAAAAAAAAAAAAAAAAAAAAAAAAAAAAAAAAAAAAAAAAAAAAAAAAAAAAAAAAAAAAAAAAAAAAAAAAAAAAAAAAAAAAAAAAAAAAAAAAAAAAAAAAAAAAAAAAAAAAAAAAAAAAAAAAAAAAAAAAAAAAAAAAAAAAAAAAAAAAAAAAAAAAAAAAAAAAAAAAAAAAAAAAAAAAAAAAAAAAAAAAAAAAAAAAAAAAAAAAAAAAAAAAAAAAAAAAAAAAAAAAAAAAAAAAAAAAAAAAAAAAAAAAAAAAAAAAAAAAAAAAAAAAAAAAAAAAAAAAAAAAAAAAAAAAAAAAAAAAAAAAAAAAAAAAAAAAAAAAAAAAAAAAAAAAAAAAAAAAAAAAAAAAAAAAAAAAAAAAAAAAAAAAAAAAAAAAAAAAAAAAAAAAAAAAAAAAAAAAAAAAAAAAAAAAAAAAAAAAAAAAAAAAAAAAAAAAAAAAAAAAAAAAAAAAAAAAAAAAAAAAAAAAAAAAAAAAAAAAAAAAAAAAAAAAAAAAAAAAAAAAAAAAAAAAAAAAAAAAAAAAAAAAAAAAAAAAAAAAAAAAAAAAAAAAAAAAAAAAAAAAAAAAAAAAAAAAAAAAAAAAAAAAAAAAAAAAAAAAAAAAAAAAAAAAAAAAAAAAAAAAAAAAAAAAAAAAAAAAAAAAAAAAAAAAAAAAAAAAAAAAAAAAAAAAAAAAAAAAAAAAAAAAAAAAAAAAAAAAAAAAAAAAAAAAAAAAAAAAAAAAAAAAAAAAAAAAAAAAAAAAAAAAAAAAAAAAAAAAAAAAAAAAAAAAAAAAAAAAAAAAAAAAAAAAAAAAAAAAAAAAAAAAAAAAAAAAAAAAAAAAAAAAAAAAAAAAAAAAAAAAAAAAAAAAAAAAAAAAAAAAAAAAAAAAAAAAAAAAAAAAAAAAAAAAAAAAAAAAAAAAAAAAAAAAAAAAAAAAAAAAAAAAAAAAAAAAAAAAAAAAAAAAAAAAAAAAAAAAAAAAAAAAAAAAAAAAAAAAAAAAAAAAAAAAAAAAAAAAAAAAAAAAAAAAAAAAAAAAAAAAAAAAAAAAAAAAAAAAAAAAAAAAAAAAAAAAAAAAAAAAAAAAAAAAAAAAAAAAAAAAAAAAAAAAAAAAAAAAAAAAAAAAAAAAAAAAAAAAAAAAAAAAAAAAAAAAAAAAAAAAAAAAAAAAAAAAAAAAAAAAAAAAAAAAAAAAAAAAAAAAAAAAAAAAAAAAAAAAAAAAAAAAAAAAAAAAAAAAAAAAAAAAAAAAAAAAAAAAAAAAAAAAAAAAAAAAAAAAAAAAAAAAAAAAAAAAAAAAAAAAAAAAAAAAAAAAAAAAAAAAAAAAAAAAAAAAAAAAAAAAAAAAAAAAAAAAAAAAAAAAAAAAAAAAAAAAAAAAAAAAAAAAAAAAAAAAAAAAAAAAAAAAAAAAAAAAAAAAAAAAAAAAAAAAAAAAAAAAAAAAAAAAAAAAAAAAAAAAAAAAAAAAAAAAAAAAAAAAAAAAAAAAAAAAAAAAAAAAAAAAAAAAAAAAAAAAAAAAAAAAAAAAAAAAAAAAAAAAAAAAAAAAAAAAAAAAAAAAAAAAAAAAAAAAAAAAAAAAAAAAAAAAAAAAAAAAAAAAAAAAAAAAAAAAAAAAAAAAAAAAAAAAAAAAAAAAAAAAAAAAAAAAAAAAAAAAAAAAAAAAAAAAAAAAAAAAAAAAAAAAAAAAAAAAAAAAAAAAAAAAAAAAAAAAAAAAAAAAAAAAAAAAAAAAAAAAAAAAAAAAAAAAAAAAAAAAAAAAAAAAAAAAAAAAAAAAAAAAAAAAAAAAAAAAAAAAAAAAAAAAAAAAAAAAAAAAAAAAAAAAAAAAAAAAAAAAAAAAAAAAAAAAAAAAAAAAAAAAAAAAAAAAAAAAAAAAAAAAAAAAAAAAAAAAAAAAAAAAAAAAAAAAAAAAAAAAAAAAAAAAAAAAAAAAAAAAAAAAAAAAAAAAAAAAAAAAAAAAAAAAAAAAAAAAAAAAAAAAAAAAAAAAAAAAAAAAAAAAAAAAAAAAAAAAAAAAAAAAAAAAAAAAAAAAAAAAAAAAAAAAAAAAAAAAAAAAAAAAAAAAAAAAAAAAAAAAAAAAAAAAAAAAAAAAAAAAAAAAAAAAAAAAAAAAAAAAAAAAAAAAAAAAAAAAAAAAAAAAAAAAAAAAAAAAAAAAAAAAAAAAAAAAAAAAAAAAAAAAAAAAAAAAAAAAAAAAAAAAAAAAAAAAAAAAAAAAAAAAAAAAAAAAAAAAAAAAAAAAAAAAAAAAAAAAAAAAAAAAAAAAAAAAAAAAAAAAAAAAAAAAAAAAAAAAAAAAAAAAAAAAAAAAAAAAAAAAAAAAAAAAAAAAAAAAAAAAAAAAAAAAAAAAAAAAAAAAAAAAAAAAAAAAAAAAAAAAAAAAAAAAAAAAAAAAAAAAAAAAAAAAAAAAAAAAAAAAAAAAAAAAAAAAAAAAAAAAAAAAAAAAAAAAAAAAAAAAAAAAAAAAAAAAAAAAAAAAAAAAAAAAAAAAAAAAAAAAAAAAAAAAAAAAAAAAAAAAAAAAAAAAAAAAAAAAAAAAAAAAAAAAAAAAAAAAAAAAAAAAAAAAAAAAAAAAAAAAAAAAAAAAAAAAAAAAAAAAAAAAAAAAAAAAAAAAAAAAAAAAAAAAAAAAAAAAAAAAAAAAAAAAAAAAAAAAAAAAAAAAAAAAAAAAAAAAAAAAAAAAAAAAAAAAAAAAAAAAAAAAAAAAAAAAAAAAAAAAAAAAAAAAAAAAAAAAAAAAAAAAAAAAAAAAAAAAAAAAAAAAAAAAAAAAAAAAAAAAAAAAAAAAAAAAAAAAAAAAAAAAAAAAAAAAAAAAAAAAAAAAAAAAAAAAAAAAAAAAAAAAAAAAAAAAAAAAAAAAAAAAAAAAAAAAAAAAAAAAAAAAAAAAAAAAAAAAAAAAAAAAAAAAAAAAAAAAAAAAAAAAAAAAAAAAAAAAAAAAAAAAAAAAAAAAAAAAAAAAAAAAAAAAAAAAAAAAAAAAAAAAAAAAAAAAAAAAAAAAAAAAAAAAAAAAAAAAAAAAAAAAAAAAAAAAAAAAAAAAAAAAAAAAAAAAAAAAAAAAAAAAAAAAAAAAAAAAAAAAAAAAAAAAAAAAAAAAAAAAAAAAAAAAAAAAAAAAAAAAAAAAAAAAAAAAAAAAAAAAAAAAAAAAAAAAAAAAAAAAAAAAAAAAAAAAAAAAAAAAAAAAAAAAAAAAAAAAAAAAAAAAAAAAAAAAAAAAAAAAAAAAAAAAAAAAAAAAAAAAAAAAAAAAAAAAAAAAAAAAAAAAAAAAAAAAAAAAAAAAAAAAAAAAAAAAAAAAAAAAAAAAAAAAAAAAAAAAAAAAAAAAAAAAAAAAAAAAAAAAAAAAAAAAAAAAAAAAAAAAAAAAAAAAAAAAAAAAAAAAAAAAAAAAAAAAAAAAAAAAAAAAAAAAAAAAAAAAAAAAAAAAAAAAAAAAAAAAAAAAAAAAAAAAAAAAAAAAAAAAAAAAAAAAAAAAAAAAAAAAAAAAAAAAAAAAAAAAAAAAAAAAAAAAAAAAAAAAAAAAAAAAAAAAAAAAAAAAAAAAAAAAAAAAAAAAAAAAAAAAAAAAAAAAAAAAAAAAAAAAAAAAAAAAAAAAAAAAAAAAAAAAAAAAAAAAAAAAAAAAAAAAAAAAAAAAAAAAAAAAAAAAAAAAAAAAAAAAAAAAAAAAAAAAAAAAAAAAAAAAAAAAAAAAAAAAAAAAAAAAAAAAAAAAAAAAAAAAAAAAAAAAAAAAAAAAAAAAAAAAAAAAAAAAAAAAAAAAAAAAAAAAAAAAAAAAAAAAAAAAAAAAAAAAAAAAAAAAAAAAAAAAAAAAAAAAAAAAAAAAAAAAAAAAAAAAAAAAAAAAAAAAAAAAAAAAAAAAAAAAAAAAAAAAAAAAAAAAAAAAAAAAAAAAAAAAAAAAAAAAAAAAAAAAAAAAAAAAAAAAAAAAAAAAAAAAAAAAAAAAAAAAAAAAAAAAAAAAAAAAAAAAAAAAAAAAAAAAAAAAAAAAAAAAAAAAAAAAAAAAAAAAAAAAAAAAAAAAAAAAAAAAAAAAAAAAAAAAAAAAAAAAAAAAAAAAAAAAAAAAAAAAAAAAAAAAAAAAAAAAAAAAAAAAAAAAAAAAAAAAAAAAAAAAAAAAAAAAAAAAAAAAAAAAAAAAAAAAAAAAAAAAAAAAAAAAAAAAAAAAAAAAAAAAAAAAAAAAAAAAAAAAAAAAAAAAAAAAAAAAAAAAAAAAAAAAAAAAAAAAAAAAAAAAAAAAAAAAAAAAAAAAAAAAAAAAAAAAAAAAAAAAAAAAAAAAAAAAAAAAAAAAAAAAAAAAAAAAAAAAAAAAAAAAAAAAAAAAAAAAAAAAAAAAAAAAAAAAAAAAAAAAAAAAAAAAAAAAAAAAAAAAAAAAAAAAAAAAAAAAAAAAAAAAAAAAAAAAAAAAAAAAAAAAAAAAAAAAAAAAAAAAAAAAAAAAAAAAAAAAAAAAAAAAAAAAAAAAAAAAAAAAAAAAAAAAAAAAAAAAAAAAAAAAAAAAAAAAAAAAAAAAAAAAAAAAAAAAAAAAAAAAAAAAAAAAAAAAAAAAAAAAAAAAAAAAAAAAAAAAAAAAAAAAAAAAAAAAAAAAAAAAAAAAAAAAAAAAAAAAAAAAAAAAAAAAAAAAAAAAAAAAAAAAAAAAAAAAAAAAAAAAAAAAAAAAAAAAAAAAAAAAAAAAAAAAAAAAAAAAAAAAAAAAAAAAAAAAAAAAAAAAAAAAAAAAAAAAAAAAAAAAAAAAAAAAAAAAAAAAAAAAAAAAAAAAAAAAAAAAAAAAAAAAAAAAAAAAAAAAAAAAAAAAAAAAAAAAAAAAAAAAAAAAAAAAAAAAAAAAAAAAAAAAAAAAAAAAAAAAAAAAAAAAAAAAAAAAAAAAAAAAAAAAAAAAAAAAAAAAAAAAAAAAAAAAAAAAAAAAAAAAAAAAAAAAAAAAAAAAAAAAAAAAAAAAAAAAAAAAAAAAAAAAAAAAAAAAAAAAAAAAAAAAAAAAAAAAAAAAAAAAAAAAAAAAAAAAAAAAAAAAAAAAAAAAAAAAAAAAAAAAAAAAAAAAAAAAAAAAAAAAAAAAAAAAAAAAAAAAAAAAAAAAAAAAAAAAAAAAAAAAAAAAAAAAAAAAAAAAAAAAAAAAAAAAAAAAAAAAAAAAAAAAAAAAAAAAAAAAAAAAAAAAAAAAAAAAAAAAAAAAAAAAAAAAAAAAAAAAAAAAAAAAAAAAAAAAAAAAAAAAAAAAAAAAAAAAAAAAAAAAAAAAAAAAAAAAAAAAAAAAAAAAAAAAAAAAAAAAAAAAAAAAAAAAAAAAAAAAAAAAAAAAAAAAAAAAAAAAAAAAAAAAAAAAAAAAAAAAAAAAAAAAAAAAAAAAAAAAAAAAAAAAAAAAAAAAAAAAAAAAAAAAAAAAAAAAAAAAAAAAAAAAAAAAAAAAAAAAAAAAAAAAAAAAAAAAAAAAAAAAAAAAAAAAAAAAAAAAAAAAAAAAAAAAAAAAAAAAAAAAAAAAAAAAAAAAAAAAAAAAAAAAAAAAAAAAAAAAAAAAAAAAAAAAAAAAAAAAAAAAAAAAAAAAAAAAAAAAAAAAAAAAAAAAAAAAAAAAAAAAAAAAAAAAAAAAAAAAAAAAAAAAAAAAAAAAAAAAAAAAAAAAAAAAAAAAAAAAAAAAAAAAAAAAAAAAAAAAAAAAAAAAAAAAAAAAAAAAAAAAAAAAAAAAAAAAAAAAAAAAAAAAAAAAAAAAAAAAAAAAAAAAAAAAAAAAAAAAAAAAAAAAAAAAAAAAAAAAAAAAAAAAAAAAAAAAAAAAAAAAAAAAAAAAAAAAAAAAAAAAAAAAAAAAAAAAAAAAAAAAAAAAAAAAAAAAAAAAAAAAAAAAAAAAAAAAAAAAAAAAAAAAAAAAAAAAAAAAAAAAAAAAAAAAAAAAAAAAAAAAAAAAAAAAAAAAAAAAAAAAAAAAAAAAAAAAAAAAAAAAAAAAAAAAAAAAAAAAAAAAAAAAAAAAAAAAAAAAAAAAAAAAAAAAAAAAAAAAAAAAAAAAAAAAAAAAAAAAAAAAAAAAAAAAAAAAAAAAAAAAAAAAAAAAAAAAAAAAAAAAAAAAAAAAAAAAAAAAAAAAAAAAAAAAAAAAAAAAAAAAAAAAAAAAAAAAAAAAAAAAAAAAAAAAAAAAAAAAAAAAAAAAAAAAAAAAAAAAAAAAAAAAAAAAAAAAAAAAAAAAAAAAAAAAAAAAAAAAAAAAAAAAAAAAAAAAAAAAAAAAAAAAAAAAAAAAAAAAAAAAAAAAAAAAAAAAAAAAAAAAAAAAAAAAAAAAAAAAAAAAAAAAAAAAAAAAAAAAAAAAAAAAAAAAAAAAAAAAAAAAAAAAAAAAAAAAAAAAAAAAAAAAAAAAAAAAAAAAAAAAAAAAAAAAAAAAAAAAAAAAAAAAAAAAAAAAAAAAAAAAAAAAAAAAAAAAAAAAAAAAAAAAAAAAAAAAAAAAAAAAAAAAAAAAAAAAAAAAAAAAAAAAAAAAAAAAAAAAAAAAAAAAAAAAAAAAAAAAAAAAAAAAAAAAAAAAAAAAAAAAAAAAAAAAAAAAAAAAAAAAAAAAAAAAAAAAAAAAAAAAAAAAAAAAAAAAAAAAAAAAAAAAAAAAAAAAAAAAAAAAAAAAAAAAAAAAAAAAAAAAAAAAAAAAAAAAAAAAAAAAAAAAAAAAAAAAAAAAAAAAAAAAAAAAAAAAAAAAAAAAAAAAAAAAAAAAAAAAAAAAAAAAAAAAAAAAAAAAAAAAAAAAAAAAAAAAAAAAAAAAAAAAAAAAAAAAAAAAAAAAAAAAAAAAAAAAAAAAAAAAAAAAAAAAAAAAAAAAAAAAAAAAAAAAAAAAAAAAAAAAAAAAAAAAAAAAAAAAAAAAAAAAAAAAAAAAAAAAAAAAAAAAAAAAAAAAAAAAAAAAAAAAAAAAAAAAAAAAAAAAAAAAAAAAAAAAAAAAAAAAAAAAAAAAAAAAAAAAAAAAAAAAAAAAAAAAAAAAAAAAAAAAAAAAAAAAAAAAAAAAAAAAAAAAAAAAAAAAAAAAAAAAAAAAAAAAAAAAAAAAAAAAAAAAAAAAAAAAAAAAAAAAAAAAAAAAAAAAAAAAAAAAAAAAAAAAAAAAAAAAAAAAAAAAAAAAAAAAAAAAAAAAAAAAAAAAAAAAAAAAAAAAAAAAAAAAAAAAAAAAAAAAAAAAAAAAAAAAAAAAAAAAAAAAAAAAAAAAAAAAAAAAAAAAAAAAAAAAAAAAAAAAAAAAAAAAAAAAAAAAAAAAAAAAAAAAAAAAAAAAAAAAAAAAAAAAAAAAAAAAAAAAAAAAAAAAAAAAAAAAAAAAAAAAAAAAAAAAAAAAAAAAAAAAAAAAAAAAAAAAAAAAAAAAAAAAAAAAAAAAAAAAAAAAAAAAAAAAAAAAAAAAAAAAAAAAAAAAAAAAAAAAAAAAAAAAAAAAAAAAAAAAAAAAAAAAAAAAAAAAAAAAAAAAAAAAAAAAAAAAAAAAAAAAAAAAAAAAAAAAAAAAAAAAAAAAAAAAAAAAAAAAAAAAAAAAAAAAAAAAAAAAAAAAAAAAAAAAAAAAAAAAAAAAAAAAAAAAAAAAAAAAAAAAAAAAAAAAAAAAAAAAAAAAAAAAAAAAAAAAAAAAAAAAAAAAAAAAAAAAAAAAAAAAAAAAAAAAAAAAAAAAAAAAAAAAAAAAAAAAAAAAAAAAAAAAAAAAAAAAAAAAAAAAAAAAAAAAAAAAAAAAAAAAAAAAAAAAAAAAAAAAAAAAAAAAAAAAAAAAAAAAAAAAAAAAAAAAAAAAAAAAAAAAAAAAAAAAAAAAAAAAAAAAAAAAAAAAAAAAAAAAAAAAAAAAAAAAAAAAAAAAAAAAAAAAAAAAAAAAAAAAAAAAAAAAAAAAAAAAAAAAAAAAAAAAAAAAAAAAAAAAAAAAAAAAAAAAAAAAAAAAAAAAAAAAAAAAAAAAAAAAAAAAAAAAAAAAAAAAAAAAAAAAAAAAAAAAAAAAAAAAAAAAAAAAAAAAAAAAAAAAAAAAAAAAAAAAAAAAAAAAAAAAAAAAAAAAAAAAAAAAAAAAAAAAAAAAAAAAAAAAAAAAAAAAAAAAAAAAAAAAAAAAAAAAAAAAAAAAAAAAAAAAAAAAAAAAAAAAAAAAAAAAAAAAAAAAAAAAAAAAAAAAAAAAAAAAAAAAAAAAAAAAAAAAAAAAAAAAAAAAAAAAAAAAAAAAAAAAAAAAAAAAAAAAAAAAAAAAAAAAAAAAAAAAAAAAAAAAAAAAAAAAAAAAAAAAAAAAAAAAAAAAAAAAAAAAAAAAAAAAAAAAAAAAAAAAAAAAAAAAAAAAAAAAAAAAAAAAAAAAAAAAAAAAAAAAAAAAAAAAAAAAAAAAAAAAAAAAAAAAAAAAAAAAAAAAAAAAAAAAAAAAAAAAAAAAAAAAAAAAAAAAAAAAAAAAAAAAAAAAAAAAAAAAAAAAAAAAAAAAAAAAAAAAAAAAAAAAAAAAAAAAAAAAAAAAAAAAAAAAAAAAAAAAAAAAAAAAAAAAAAAAAAAAAAAAAAAAAAAAAAAAAAAAAAAAAAAAAAAAAAAAAAAAAAAAAAAAAAAAAAAAAAAAAAAAAAAAAAAAAAAAAAAAAAAAAAAAAAAAAAAAAAAAAAAAAAAAAAAAAAAAAAAAAAAAAAAAAAAAAAAAAAAAAAAAAAAAAAAAAAAAAAAAAAAAAAAAAAAAAAAAAAAAAAAAAAAAAAAAAAAAAAAAAAAAAAAAAAAAAAAAAAAAAAAAAAAAAAAAAAAAAAAAAAAAAAAAAAAAAAAAAAAAAAAAAAAAAAAAAAAAAAAAAAAAAAAAAAAAAAAAAAAAAAAAAAAAAAAAAAAAAAAAAAAAAAAAAAAAAAAAAAAAAAAAAAAAAAAAAAAAAAAAAAAAAAAAAAAAAAAAAAAAAAAAAAAAAAAAAAAAAAAAAAAAAAAAAAAAAAAAAAAAAAAAAAAAAAAAAAAAAAAAAAAAAAAAAAAAAAAAAAAAAAAAAAAAAAAAAAAAAAAAAAAAAAAAAAAAAAAAAAAAAAAAAAAAAAAAAAAAAAAAAAAAAAAAAAAAAAAAAAAAAAAAAAAAAAAAAAAAAAAAAAAAAAAAAAAAAAAAAAAAAAAAAAAAAAAAAAAAAAAAAAAAAAAAAAAAAAAAAAAAAAAAAAAAAAAAAAAAAAAAAAAAAAAAAAAAAAAAAAAAAAAAAAAAAAAAAAAAAAAAAAAAAAAAAAAAAAAAAAAAAAAAAAAAAAAAAAAAAAAAAAAAAAAAAAAAAAAAAAAAAAAAAAAAAAAAAAAAAAAAAAAAAAAAAAAAAAAAAAAAAAAAAAAAAAAAAAAAAAAAAAAAAAAAAAAAAAAAAAAAAAAAAAAAAAAAAAAAAAAAAAAAAAAAAAAAAAAAAAAAAAAAAAAAAAAAAAAAAAAAAAAAAAAAAAAAAAAAAAAAAAAAAAAAAAAAAAAAAAAAAAAAAAAAAAAAAAAAAAAAAAAAAAAAAAAAAAAAAAAAAAAAAAAAAAAAAAAAAAAAAAAAAAAAAAAAAAAAAAAAAAAAAAAAAAAAAAAAAAAAAAAAAAAAAAAAAAAAAAAAAAAAAAAAAAAAAAAAAAAAAAAAAAAAAAAAAAAAAAAAAAAAAAAAAAAAAAAAAAAAAAAAAAAAAAAAAAAAAAAAAAAAAAAAAAAAAAAAAAAAAAAAAAAAAAAAAAAAAAAAAAAAAAAAAAAAAAAAAAAAAAAAAAAAAAAAAAAAAAAAAAAAAAAAAAAAAAAAAAAAAAAAAAAAAAAAAAAAAAAAAAAAAAAAAAAAAAAAAAAAAAAAAAAAAAAAAAAAAAAAAAAAAAAAAAAAAAAAAAAAAAAAAAAAAAAAAAAAAAAAAAAAAAAAAAAAAAAAAAAAAAAAAAAAAAAAAAAAAAAAAAAAAAAAAAAAAAAAAAAAAAAAAAAAAAAAAAAAAAAAAAAAAAAAAAAAAAAAAAAAAAAAAAAAAAAAAAAAAAAAAAAAAAAAAAAAAAAAAAAAAAAAAAAAAAAAAAAAAAAAAAAAAAAAAAAAAAAAAAAAAAAAAAAAAAAAAAAAAAAAAAAAAAAAAAAAAAAAAAAAAAAAAAAAAAAAAAAAAAAAAAAAAAAAAAAAAAAAAAAAAAAAAAAAAAAAAAAAAAAAAAAAAAAAAAAAAAAAAAAAAAAAAAAAAAAAAAAAAAAAAAAAAAAAAAAAAAAAAAAAAAAAAAAAAAAAAAAAAAAAAAAAAAAAAAAAAAAAAAAAAAAAAAAAAAAAAAAAAAAAAAAAAAAAAAAAAAAAAAAAAAAAAAAAAAAAAAAAAAAAAAAAAAAAAAAAAAAAAAAAAAAAAAAAAAAAAAAAAAAAAAAAAAAAAAAAAAAAAAAAAAAAAAAAAAAAAAAAAAAAAAAAAAAAAAAAAAAAAAAAAAAAAAAAAAAAAAAAAAAAAAAAAAAAAAAAAAAAAAAAAAAAAAAAAAAAAAAAAAAAAAAAAAAAAAAAAAAAAAAAAAAAAAAAAAAAAAAAAAAAAAAAAAAAAAAAAAAAAAAAAAAAAAAAAAAAAAAAAAAAAAAAAAAAAAAAAAAAAAAAAAAAAAAAAAAAAAAAAAAAAAAAAAAAAAAAAAAAAAAAAAAAAAAAAAAAAAAAAAAAAAAAAAAAAAAAAAAAAAAAAAAAAAAAAAAAAAAAAAAAAAAAAAAAAAAAAAAAAAAAAAAAAAAAAAAAAAAAAAAAAAAAAAAAAAAAAAAAAAAAAAAAAAAAAAAAAAAAAAAAAAAAAAAAAAAAAAAAAAAAAAAAAAAAAAAAAAAAAAAAAAAAAAAAAAAAAAAAAAAAAAAAAAAAAAAAAAAAAAAAAAAAAAAAAAAAAAAAAAAAAAAAAAAAAAAAAAAAAAAAAAAAAAAAAAAAAAAAAAAAAAAAAAAAAAAAAAAAAAAAAAAAAAAAAAAAAAAAAAAAAAAAAAAAAAAAAAAAAAAAAAAAAAAAAAAAAAAAAAAAAAAAAAAAAAAAAAAAAAAAAAAAAAAAAAAAAAAAAAAAAAAAAAAAAAAAAAAAAAAAAAAAAAAAAAAAAAAAAAAAAAAAAAAAAAAAAAAAAAAAAAAAAAAAAAAAAAAAAAAAAAAAAAAAAAAAAAAAAAAAAAAAAAAAAAAAAAAAAAAAAAAAAAAAAAAAAAAAAAAAAAAAAAAAAAAAAAAAAAAAAAAAAAAAAAAAAAAAAAAAAAAAAAAAAAAAAAAAAAAAAAAAAAAAAAAAAAAAAAAAAAAAAAAAAAAAAAAAAAAAAAAAAAAAAAAAAAAAAAAAAAAAAAAAAAAAAAAAAAAAAAAAAAAAAAAAAAAAAAAAAAAAAAAAAAAAAAAAAAAAAAAAAAAAAAAAAAAAAAAAAAAAAAAAAAAAAAAAAAAAAAAAAAAAAAAAAAAAAAAAAAAAAAAAAAAAAAAAAAAAAAAAAAAAAAAAAAAAAAAAAAAAAAAAAAAAAAAAAAAAAAAAAAAAAAAAAAAAAAAAAAAAAAAAAAAAAAAAAAAAAAAAAAAAAAAAAAAAAAAAAAAAAAAAAAAAAAAAAAAAAAAAAAAAAAAAAAAAAAAAAAAAAAAAAAAAAAAAAAAAAAAAAAAAAAAAAAAAAAAAAAAAAAAAAAAAAAAAAAAAAAAAAAAAAAAAAAAAAAAAAAAAAAAAAAAAAAAAAAAAAAAAAAAAAAAAAAAAAAAAAAAAAAAAAAAAAAAAAAAAAAAAAAAAAAAAAAAAAAAAAAAAAAAAAAAAAAAAAAAAAAAAAAAAAAAAAAAAAAAAAAAAAAAAAAAAAAAAAAAAAAAAAAAAAAAAAAAAAAAAAAAAAAAAAAAAAAAAAAAAAAAAAAAAAAAAAAAAAAAAAAAAAAAAAAAAAAAAAAAAAAAAAAAAAAAAAAAAAAAAAAAAAAAAAAAAAAAAAAAAAAAAAAAAAAAAAAAAAAAAAAAAAAAAAAAAAAAAAAAAAAAAAAAAAAAAAAAAAAAAAAAAAAAAAAAAAAAAAAAAAAAAAAAAAAAAAAAAAAAAAAAAAAAAAAAAAAAAAAAAAAAAAAAAAAAAAAAAAAAAAAAAAAAAAAAAAAAAAAAAAAAAAAAAAAAAAAAAAAAAAAAAAAAAAAAAAAAAAAAAAAAAAAAAAAAAAAAAAAAAAAAAAAAAAAAAAAAAAAAAAAAAAAAAAAAAAAAAAAAAAAAAAAAAAAAAAAAAAAAAAAAAAAAAAAAAAAAAAAAAAAAAAAAAAAAAAAAAAAAAAAAAAAAAAAAAAAAAAAAAAAAAAAAAAAAAAAAAAAAAAAAAAAAAAAAAAAAAAAAAAAAAAAAAAAAAAAAAAAAAAAAAAAAAAAAAAAAAAAAAAAAAAAAAAAAAAAAAAAAAAAAAAAAAAAAAAAAAAAAAAAAAAAAAAAAAAAAAAAAAAAAAAAAAAAAAAAAAAAAAAAAAAAAAAAAAAAAAAAAAAAAAAAAAAAAAAAAAAAAAAAAAAAAAAAAAAAAAAAAAAAAAAAAAAAAAAAAAAAAAAAAAAAAAAAAAAAAAAAAAAAAAAAAAAAAAAAAAAAAAAAAAAAAAAAAAAAAAAAAAAAAAAAAAAAAAAAAAAAAAAAAAAAAAAAAAAAAAAAAAAAAAAAAAAAAAAAAAAAAAAAAAAAAAAAAAAAAAAAAAAAAAAAAAAAAAAAAAAAAAAAAAAAAAAAAAAAAAAAAAAAAAAAAAAAAAAAAAAAAAAAAAAAAAAAAAAAAAAAAAAAAAAAAAAAAAAAAAAAAAAAAAAAAAAAAAAAAAAAAAAAAAAAAAAAAAAAAAAAAAAAAAAAAAAAAAAAAAAAAAAAAAAAAAAAAAAAAAAAAAAAAAAAAAAAAAAAAAAAAAAAAAAAAAAAAAAAAAAAAAAAAAAAAAAAAAAAAAAAAAAAAAAAAAAAAAAAAAAAAAAAAAAAAAAAAAAAAAAAAAAAAAAAAAAAAAAAAAAAAAAAAAAAAAAAAAAAAAAAAAAAAAAAAAAAAAAAAAAAAAAAAAAAAAAAAAAAAAAAAAAAAAAAAAAAAAAAAAAAAAAAAAAAAAAAAAAAAAAAAAAAAAAAAAAAAAAAAAAAAAAAAAAAAAAAAAAAAAAAAAAAAAAAAAAAAAAAAAAAAAAAAAAAAAAAAAAAAAAAAAAAAAAAAAAAAAAAAAAAAAAAAAAAAAAAAAAAAAAAAAAAAAAAAAAAAAAAAAAAAAAAAAAAAAAAAAAAAAAAAAAAAAAAAAAAAAAAAAAAAAAAAAAAAAAAAAAAAAAAAAAAAAAAAAAAAAAAAAAAAAAAAAAAAAAAAAAAAAAAAAAAAAAAAAAAAAAAAAAAAAAAAAAAAAAAAAAAAAAAAAAAAAAAAAAAAAAAAAAAAAAAAAAAAAAAAAAAAAAAAAAAAAAAAAAAAAAAAAAAAAAAAAAAAAAAAAAAAAAAAAAAAAAAAAAAAAAAAAAAAAAAAAAAAAAAAAAAAAAAAAAAAAAAAAAAAAAAAAAAAAAAAAAAAAAAAAAAAAAAAAAAAAAAAAAAAAAAAAAAAAAAAAAAAAAAAAAAAAAAAAAAAAAAAAAAAAAAAAAAAAAAAAAAAAAAAAAAAAAAAAAAAAAAAAAAAAAAAAAAAAAAAAAAAAAAAAAAAAAAAAAAAAAAAAAAAAAAAAAAAAAAAAAAAAAAAAAAAAAAAAAAAAAAAAAAAAAAAAAAAAAAAAAAAAAAAAAAAAAAAAAAAAAAAAAAAAAAAAAAAAAAAAAAAAAAAAAAAAAAAAAAAAAAAAAAAAAAAAAAAAAAAAAAAAAAAAAAAAAAAAAAAAAAAAAAAAAAAAAAAAAAAAAAAAAAAAAAAAAAAAAAAAAAAAAAAAAAAAAAAAAAAAAAAAAAAAAAAAAAAAAAAAAAAAAAAAAAAAAAAAAAAAAAAAAAAAAAAAAAAAAAAAAAAAAAAAAAAAAAAAAAAAAAAAAAAAAAAAAAAAAAAAAAAAAAAAAAAAAAAAAAAAAAAAAAAAAAAAAAAAAAAAAAAAAAAAAAAAAAAAAAAAAAAAAAAAAAAAAAAAAAAAAAAAAAAAAAAAAAAAAAAAAAAAAAAAAAAAAAAAAAAAAAAAAAAAAAAAAAAAAAAAAAAAAAAAAAAAAAAAAAAAAAAAAAAAAAAAAAAAAAAAAAAAAAAAAAAAAAAAAAAAAAAAAAAAAAAAAAAAAAAAAAAAAAAAAAAAAAAAAAAAAAAAAAAAAAAAAAAAAAAAAAAAAAAAAAAAAAAAAAAAAAAAAAAAAAAAAAAAAAAAAAAAAAAAAAAAAAAAAAAAAAAAAAAAAAAAAAAAAAAAAAAAAAAAAAAAAAAAAAAAAAAAAAAAAAAAAAAAAAAAAAAAAAAAAAAAAAAAAAAAAAAAAAAAAAAAAAAAAAAAAAAAAAAAAAAAAAAAAAAAAAAAAAAAAAAAAAAAAAAAAAAAAAAAAAAAAAAAAAAAAAAAAAAAAAAAAAAAAAAAAAAAAAAAAAAAAAAAAAAAAAAAAAAAAAAAAAAAAAAAAAAAAAAAAAAAAAAAAAAAAAAAAAAAAAAAAAAAAAAAAAAAAAAAAAAAAAAAAAAAAAAAAAAAAAAAAAAAAAAAAAAAAAAAAAAAAAAAAAAAAAAAAAAAAAAAAAAAAAAAAAAAAAAAAAAAAAAAAAAAAAAAAAAAAAAAAAAAAAAAAAAAAAAAAAAAAAAAAAAAAAAAAAAAAAAAAAAAAAAAAAAAAAAAAAAAAAAAAAAAAAAAAAAAAAAAAAAAAAAAAAAAAAAAAAAAAAAAAAAAAAAAAAAAAAAAAAAAAAAAAAAAAAAAAAAAAAAAAAAAAAAAAAAAAAAAAAAAAAAAAAAAAAAAAAAAAAAAAAAAAAAAAAAAAAAAAAAAAAAAAAAAAAAAAAAAAAAAAAAAAAAAAAAAAAAAAAAAAAAAAAAAAAAAAAAAAAAAAAAAAAAAAAAAAAAAAAAAAAAAAAAAAAAAAAAAAAAAAAAAAAAAAAAAAAAAAAAAAAAAAAAAAAAAAAAAAAAAAAAAAAAAAAAAAAAAAAAAAAAAAAAAAAAAAAAAAAAAAAAAAAAAAAAAAAAAAAAAAAAAAAAAAAAAAAAAAAAAAAAAAAAAAAAAAAAAAAAAAAAAAAAAAAAAAAAAAAAAAAAAAAAAAAAAAAAAAAAAAAAAAAAAAAAAAAAAAAAAAAAAAAAAAAAAAAAAAAAAAAAAAAAAAAAAAAAAAAAAAAAAAAAAAAAAAAAAAAAAAAAAAAAAAAAAAAAAAAAAAAAAAAAAAAAAAAAAAAAAAAAAAAAAAAAAAAAAAAAAAAAAAAAAAAAAAAAAAAAAAAAAAAAAAAAAAAAAAAAAAAAAAAAAAAAAAAAAAAAAAAAAAAAAAAAAAAAAAAAAAAAAAAAAAAAAAAAAAAAAAAAAAAAAAAAAAAAAAAAAAAAAAAAAAAAAAAAAAAAAAAAAAAAAAAAAAAAAAAAAAAAAAAAAAAAAAAAAAAAAAAAAAAAAAAAAAAAAAAAAAAAAAAAAAAAAAAAAAAAAAAAAAAAAAAAAAAAAAAAAAAAAAAAAAAAAAAAAAAAAAAAAAAAAAAAAAAAAAAAAAAAAAAAAAAAAAAAAAAAAAAAAAAAAAAAAAAAAAAAAAAAAAAAAAAAAAAAAAAAAAAAAAAAAAAAAAAAAAAAAAAAAAAAAAAAAAAAAAAAAAAAAAAAAAAAAAAAAAAAAAAAAAAAAAAAAAAAAAAAAAAAAAAAAAAAAAAAAAAAAAAAAAAAAAAAAAAAAAAAAAAAAAAAAAAAAAAAAAAAAAAAAAAAAAAAAAAAAAAAAAAAAAAAAAAAAAAAAAAAAAAAAAAAAAAAAAAAAAAAAAAAAAAAAAAAAAAAAAAAAAAAAAAAAAAAAAAAAAAAAAAAAAAAAAAAAAAAAAAAAAAAAAAAAAAAAAAAAAAAAAAAAAAAAAAAAAAAAAAAAAAAAAAAAAAAAAAAAAAAAAAAAAAAAAAAAAAAAAAAAAAAAAAAAAAAAAAAAAAAAAAAAAAAAAAAAAAAAAAAAAAAAAAAAAAAAAAAAAAAAAAAAAAAAAAAAAAAAAAAAAAAAAAAAAAAAAAAAAAAAAAAAAAAAAAAAAAAAAAAAAAAAAAAAAAAAAAAAAAAAAAAAAAAAAAAAAAAAAAAAAAAAAAAAAAAAAAAAAAAAAAAAAAAAAAAAAAAAAAAAAAAAAAAAAAAAAAAAAAAAAAAAAAAAAAAAAAAAAAAAAAAAAAAAAAAAAAAAAAAAAAAAAAAAAAAAAAAAAAAAAAAAAAAAAAAAAAAAAAAAAAAAAAAAAAAAAAAAAAAAAAAAAAAAAAAAAAAAAAAAAAAAAAAAAAAAAAAAAAAAAAAAAAAAAAAAAAAAAAAAAAAAAAAAAAAAAAAAAAAAAAAAAAAAAAAAAAAAAAAAAAAAAAAAAAAAAAAAAAAAAAAAAAAAAAAAAAAAAAAAAAAAAAAAAAAAAAAAAAAAAAAAAAAAAAAAAAAAAAAAAAAAAAAAAAAAAAAAAAAAAAAAAAAAAAAAAAAAAAAAAAAAAAAAAAAAAAAAAAAAAAAAAAAAAAAAAAAAAAAAAAAAAAAAAAAAAAAAAAAAAAAAAAAAAAAAAAAAAAAAAAAAAAAAAAAAAAAAAAAAAAAAAAAAAAAAAAAAAAAAAAAAAAAAAAAAAAAAAAAAAAAAAAAAAAAAAAAAAAAAAAAAAAAAAAAAAAAAAAAAAAAAAAAAAAAAAAAAAAAAAAAAAAAAAAAAAAAAAAAAAAAAAAAAAAAAAAAAAAAAAAAAAAAAAAAAAAAAAAAAAAAAAAAAAAAAAAAAAAAAAAAAAAAAAAAAAAAAAAAAAAAAAAAAAAAAAAAAAAAAAAAAAAAAAAAAAAAAAAAAAAAAAAAAAAAAAAAAAAAAAAAAAAAAAAAAAAAAAAAAAAAAAAAAAAAAAAAAAAAAAAAAAAAAAAAAAAAAAAAAAAAAAAAAAAAAAAAAAAAAAAAAAAAAAAAAAAAAAAAAAAAAAAAAAAAAAAAAAAAAAAAAAAAAAAAAAAAAAAAAAAAAAAAAAAAAAAAAAAAAAAAAAAAAAAAAAAAAAAAAAAAAAAAAAAAAAAAAAAAAAAAAAAAAAAAAAAAAAAAAAAAAAAAAAAAAAAAAAAAAAAAAAAAAAAAAAAAAAAAAAAAAAAAAAAAAAAAAAAAAAAAAAAAAAAAAAAAAAAAAAAAAAAAAAAAAAAAAAAAAAAAAAAAAAAAAAAAAAAAAAAAAAAAAAAAAAAAAAAAAAAAAAAAAAAAAAAAAAAAAAAAAAAAAAAAAAAAAAAAAAAAAAAAAAAAAAAAAAAAAAAAAAAAAAAAAAAAAAAAAAAAAAAAAAAAAAAAAAAAAAAAAAAAAAAAAAAAAAAAAAAAAAAAAAAAAAAAAAAAAAAAAAAAAAAAAAAAAAAAAAAAAAAAAAAAAAAAAAAAAAAAAAAAAAAAAAAAAAAAAAAAAAAAAAAAAAAAAAAAAAAAAAAAAAAAAAAAAAAAAAAAAAAAAAAAAAAAAAAAAAAAAAAAAAAAAAAAAAAAAAAAAAAAAAAAAAAAAAAAAAAAAAAAAAAAAAAAAAAAAAAAAAAAAAAAAAAAAAAAAAAAAAAAAAAAAAAAAAAAAAAAAAAAAAAAAAAAAAAAAAAAAAAAAAAAAAAAAAAAAAAAAAAAAAAAAAAAAAAAAAAAAAAAAAAAAAAAAAAAAAAAAAAAAAAAAAAAAAAAAAAAAAAAAAAAAAAAAAAAAAAAAAAAAAAAAAAAAAAAAAAAAAAAAAAAAAAAAAAAAAAAAAAAAAAAAAAAAAAAAAAAAAAAAAAAAAAAAAAAAAAAAAAAAAAAAAAAAAAAAAAAAAAAAAAAAAAAAAAAAAAAAAAAAAAAAAAAAAAAAAAAAAAAAAAAAAAAAAAAAAAAAAAAAAAAAAAAAAAAAAAAAAAAAAAAAAAAAAAAAAAAAAAAAAAAAAAAAAAAAAAAAAAAAAAAAAAAAAAAAAAAAAAAAAAAAAAAAAAAAAAAAAAAAAAAAAAAAAAAAAAAAAAAAAAAAAAAAAAAAAAAAAAAAAAAAAAAAAAAAAAAAAAAAAAAAAAAAAAAAAAAAAAAAAAAAAAAAAAAAAAAAAAAAAAAAAAAAAAAAAAAAAAAAAAAAAAAAAAAAAAAAAAAAAAAAAAAAAAAAAAAAAAAAAAAAAAAAAAAAAAAAAAAAAAAAAAAAAAAAAAAAAAAAAAAAAAAAAAAAAAAAAAAAAAAAAAAAAAAAAAAAAAAAAAAAAAAAAAAAAAAAAAAAAAAAAAAAAAAAAAAAAAAAAAAAAAAAAAAAAAAAAAAAAAAAAAAAAAAAAAAAAAAAAAAAAAAAAAAAAAAAAAAAAAAAAAAAAAAAAAAAAAAAAAAAAAAAAAAAAAAAAAAAAAAAAAAAAAAAAAAAAAAAAAAAAAAAAAAAAAAAAAAAAAAAAAAAAAAAAAAAAAAAAAAAAAAAAAAAAAAAAAAAAAAAAAAAAAAAAAAAAAAAAAAAAAAAAAAAAAAAAAAAAAAAAAAAAAAAAAAAAAAAAAAAAAAAAAAAAAAAAAAAAAAAAAAAAAAAAAAAAAAAAAAAAAAAAAAAAAAAAAAAAAAAAAAAAAAAAAAAAAAAAAAAAAAAAAAAAAAAAAAAAAAAAAAAAAAAAAAAAAAAAAAAAAAAAAAAAAAAAAAAAAAAAAAAAAAAAAAAAAAAAAAAAAAAAAAAAAAAAAAAAAAAAAAAAAAAAAAAAAAAAAAAAAAAAAAAAAAAAAAAAAAAAAAAAAAAAAAAAAAAAAAAAAAAAAAAAAAAAAAAAAAAAAAAAAAAAAAAAAAAAAAAAAAAAAAAAAAAAAAAAAAAAAAAAAAAAAAAAAAAAAAAAAAAAAAAAAAAAAAAAAAAAAAAAAAAAAAAAAAAAAAAAAAAAAAAAAAAAAAAAAAAAAAAAAAAAAAAAAAAAAAAAAAAAAAAAAAAAAAAAAAAAAAAAAAAAAAAAAAAAAAAAAAAAAAAAAAAAAAAAAAAAAAAAAAAAAAAAAAAAAAAAAAAAAAAAAAAAAAAAAAAAAAAAAAAAAAAAAAAAAAAAAAAAAAAAAAAAAAAAAAAAAAAAAAAAAAAAAAAAAAAAAAAAAAAAAAAAAAAAAAAAAAAAAAAAAAAAAAAAAAAAAAAAAAAAAAAAAAAAAAAAAAAAAAAAAAAAAAAAAAAAAAAAAAAAAAAAAAAAAAAAAAAAAAAAAAAAAAAAAAAAAAAAAAAAAAAAAAAAAAAAAAAAAAAAAAAAAAAAAAAAAAAAAAAAAAAAAAAAAAAAAAAAAAAAAAAAAAAAAAAAAAAAAAAAAAAAAAAAAAAAAAAAAAAAAAAAAAAAAAAAAAAAAAAAAAAAAAAAAAAAAAAAAAAAAAAAAAAAAAAAAAAAAAAAAAAAAAAAAAAAAAAAAAAAAAAAAAAAAAAAAAAAAAAAAAAAAAAAAAAAAAAAAAAAAAAAAAAAAAAAAAAAAAAAAAAAAAAAAAAAAAAAAAAAAAAAAAAAAAAAAAAAAAAAAAAAAAAAAAAAAAAAAAAAAAAAAAAAAAAAAAAAAAAAAAAAAAAAAAAAAAAAAAAAAAAAAAAAAAAAAAAAAAAAAAAAAAAAAAAAAAAAAAAAAAAAAAAAAAAAAAAAAAAAAAAAAAAAAAAAAAAAAAAAAAAAAAAAAAAAAAAAAAAAAAAAAAAAAAAAAAAAAAAAAAAAAAAAAAAAAAAAAAAAAAAAAAAAAAAAAAAAAAAAAAAAAAAAAAAAAAAAAAAAAAAAAAAAAAAAAAAAAAAAAAAAAAAAAAAAAAAAAAAAAAAAAAAAAAAAAAAAAAAAAAAAAAAAAAAAAAAAAAAAAAAAAAAAAAAAAAAAAAAAAAAAAAAAAAAAAAAAAAAAAAAAAAAAAAAAAAAAAAAAAAAAAAAAAAAAAAAAAAAAAAAAAAAAAAAAAAAAAAAAAAAAAAAAAAAAAAAAAAAAAAAAAAAAAAAAAAAAAAAAAAAAAAAAAAAAAAAAAAAAAAAAAAAAAAAAAAAAAAAAAAAAAAAAAAAAAAAAAAAAAAAAAAAAAAAAAAAAAAAAAAAAAAAAAAAAAAAAAAAAAAAAAAAAAAAAAAAAAAAAAAAAAAAAAAAAAAAAAAAAAAAAAAAAAAAAAAAAAAAAAAAAAAAAAAAAAAAAAAAAAAAAAAAAAAAAAAAAAAAAAAAAAAAAAAAAAAAAAAAAAAAAAAAAAAAAAAAAAAAAAAAAAAAAAAAAAAAAAAAAAAAAAAAAAAAAAAAAAAAAAAAAAAAAAAAAAAAAAAAAAAAAAAAAAAAAAAAAAAAAAAAAAAAAAAAAAAAAAAAAAAAAAAAAAAAAAAAAAAAAAAAAAAAAAAAAAAAAAAAAAAAAAAAAAAAAAAAAAAAAAAAAAAAAAAAAAAAAAAAAAAAAAAAAAAAAAAAAAAAAAAAAAAAAAAAAAAAAAAAAAAAAAAAAAAAAAAAAAAAAAAAAAAAAAAAAAAAAAAAAAAAAAAAAAAAAAAAAAAAAAAAAAAAAAAAAAAAAAAAAAAAAAAAAAAAAAAAAAAAAAAAAAAAAAAAAAAAAAAAAAAAAAAAAAAAAAAAAAAAAAAAAAAAAAAAAAAAAAAAAAAAAAAAAAAAAAAAAAAAAAAAAAAAAAAAAAAAAAAAAAAAAAAAAAAAAAAAAAAAAAAAAAAAAAAAAAAAAAAAAAAAAAAAAAAAAAAAAAAAAAAAAAAAAAAAAAAAAAAAAAAAAAAAAAAAAAAAAAAAAAAAAAAAAAAAAAAAAAAAAAAAAAAAAAAAAAAAAAAAAAAAAAAAAAAAAAAAAAAAAAAAAAAAAAAAAAAAAAAAAAAAAAAAAAAAAAAAAAAAAAAAAAAAAAAAAAAAAAAAAAAAAAAAAAAAAAAAAAAAAAAAAAAAAAAAAAAAAAAAAAAAAAAAAAAAAAAAAAAAAAAAAAAAAAAAAAAAAAAAAAAAAAAAAAAAAAAAAAAAAAAAAAAAAAAAAAAAAAAAAAAAAAAAAAAAAAAAAAAAAAAAAAAAAAAAAAAAAAAAAAAAAAAAAAAAAAAAAAAAAAAAAAAAAAAAAAAAAAAAAAAAAAAAAAAAAAAAAAAAAAAAAAAAAAAAAAAAAAAAAAAAAAAAAAAAAAAAAAAAAAAAAAAAAAAAAAAAAAAAAAAAAAAAAAAAAAAAAAAAAAAAAAAAAAAAAAAAAAAAAAAAAAAAAAAAAAAAAAAAAAAAAAAAAAAAAAAAAAAAAAAAAAAAAAAAAAAAAAAAAAAAAAAAAAAAAAAAAAAAAAAAAAAAAAAAAAAAAAAAAAAAAAAAAAAAAAAAAAAAAAAAAAAAAAAAAAAAAAAAAAAAAAAAAAAAAAAAAAAAAAAAAAAAAAAAAAAAAAAAAAAAAAAAAAAAAAAAAAAAAAAAAAAAAAAAAAAAAAAAAAAAAAAAAAAAAAAAAAAAAAAAAAAAAAAAAAAAAAAAAAAAAAAAAAAAAAAAAAAAAAAAAAAAAAAAAAAAAAAAAAAAAAAAAAAAAAAAAAAAAAAAAAAAAAAAAAAAAAAAAAAAAAAAAAAAAAAAAAAAAAAAAAAAAAAAAAAAAAAAAAAAAAAAAAAAAAAAAAAAAAAAAAAAAAAAAAAAAAAAAAAAAAAAAAAAAAAAAAAAAAAAAAAAAAAAAAAAAAAAAAAAAAAAAAAAAAAAAAAAAAAAAAAAAAAAAAAAAAAAAAAAAAAAAAAAAAAAAAAAAAAAAAAAAAAAAAAAAAAAAAAAAAAAAAAAAAAAAAAAAAAAAAAAAAAAAAAAAAAAAAAAAAAAAAAAAAAAAAAAAAAAAAAAAAAAAAAAAAAAAAAAAAAAAAAAAAAAAAAAAAAAAAAAAAAAAAAAAAAAAAAAAAAAAAAAAAAAAAAAAAAAAAAAAAAAAAAAAAAAAAAAAAAAAAAAAAAAAAAAAAAAAAAAAAAAAAAAAAAAAAAAAAAAAAAAAAAAAAAAAAAAAAAAAAAAAAAAAAAAAAAAAAAAAAAAAAAAAAAAAAAAAAAAAAAAAAAAAAAAAAAAAAAAAAAAAAAAAAAAAAAAAAAAAAAAAAAAAAAAAAAAAAAAAAAAAAAAAAAAAAAAAAAAAAAAAAAAAAAAAAAAAAAAAAAAAAAAAAAAAAAAAAAAAAAAAAAAAAAAAAAAAAAAAAAAAAAAAAAAAAAAAAAAAAAAAAAAAAAAAAAAAAAAAAAAAAAAAAAAAAAAAAAAAAAAAAAAAAAAAAAAAAAAAAAAAAAAAAAAAAAAAAAAAAAAAAAAAAAAAAAAAAAAAAAAAAAAAAAAAAAAAAAAAAAAAAAAAAAAAAAAAAAAAAAAAAAAAAAAAAAAAAAAAAAAAAAAAAAAAAAAAAAAAAAAAAAAAAAAAAAAAAAAAAAAAAAAAAAAAAAAAAAAAAAAAAAAAAAAAAAAAAAAAAAAAAAAAAAAAAAAAAAAAAAAAAAAAAAAAAAAAAAAAAAAAAAAAAAAAAAAAAAAAAAAAAAAAAAAAAAAAAAAAAAAAAAAAAAAAAAAAAAAAAAAAAAAAAAAAAAAAAAAAAAAAAAAAAAAAAAAAAAAAAAAAAAAAAAAAAAAAAAAAAAAAAAAAAAAAAAAAAAAAAAAAAAAAAAAAAAAAAAAAAAAAAAAAAAAAAAAAAAAAAAAAAAAAAAAAAAAAAAAAAAAAAAAAAAAAAAAAAAAAAAAAAAAAAAAAAAAAAAAAAAAAAAAAAAAAAAAAAAAAAAAAAAAAAAAAAAAAAAAAAAAAAAAAAAAAAAAAAAAAAAAAAAAAAAAAAAAAAAAAAAAAAAAAAAAAAAAAAAAAAAAAAAAAAAAAAAAAAAAAAAAAAAAAAAAAAAAAAAAAAAAAAAAAAAAAAAAAAAAAAAAAAAAAAAAAAAAAAAAAAAAAAAAAAAAAAAAAAAAAAAAAAAAAAAAAAAAAAAAAAAAAAAAAAAAAAAAAAAAAAAAAAAAAAAAAAAAAAAAAAAAAAAAAAAAAAAAAAAAAAAAAAAAAAAAAAAAAAAAAAAAAAAAAAAAAAAAAAAAAAAAAAAAAAAAAAAAAAAAAAAAAAAAAAAAAAAAAAAAAAAAAAAAAAAAAAAAAAAAAAAAAAAAAAAAAAAAAAAAAAAAAAAAAAAAAAAAAAAAAAAAAAAAAAAAAAAAAAAAAAAAAAAAAAAAAAAAAAAAAAAAAAAAAAAAAAAAAAAAAAAAAAAAAAAAAAAAAAAAAAAAAAAAAAAAAAAAAAAAAAAAAAAAAAAAAAAAAAAAAAAAAAAAAAAAAAAAAAAAAAAAAAAAAAAAAAAAAAAAAAAAAAAAAAAAAAAAAAAAAAAAAAAAAAAAAAAAAAAAAAAAAAAAAAAAAAAAAAAAAAAAAAAAAAAAAAAAAAAAAAAAAAAAAAAAAAAAAAAAAAAAAAAAAAAAAAAAAAAAAAAAAAAAAAAAAAAAAAAAAAAAAAAAAAAAAAAAAAAAAAAAAAAAAAAAAAAAAAAAAAAAAAAAAAAAAAAAAAAAAAAAAAAAAAAAAAAAAAAAAAAAAAAAAAAAAAAAAAAAAAAAAAAAAAAAAAAAAAAAAAAAAAAAAAAAAAAAAAAAAAAAAAAAAAAAAAAAAAAAAAAAAAAAAAAAAAAAAAAAAAAAAAAAAAAAAAAAAAAAAAAAAAAAAAAAAAAAAAAAAAAAAAAAAAAAAAAAAAAAAAAAAAAAAAAAAAAAAAAAAAAAAAAAAAAAAAAAAAAAAAAAAAAAAAAAAAAAAAAAAAAAAAAAAAAAAAAAAAAAAAAAAAAAAAAAAAAAAAAAAAAAAAAAAAAAAAAAAAAAAAAAAAAAAAAAAAAAAAAAAAAAAAAAAAAAAAAAAAAAAAAAAAAAAAAAAAAAAAAAAAAAAAAAAAAAAAAAAAAAAAAAAAAAAAAAAAAAAAAAAAAAAAAAAAAAAAAAAAAAAAAAAAAAAAAAAAAAAAAAAAAAAAAAAAAAAAAAAAAAAAAAAAAAAAAAAAAAAAAAAAAAAAAAAAAAAAAAAAAAAAAAAAAAAAAAAAAAAAAAAAAAAAAAAAAAAAAAAAAAAAAAAAAAAAAAAAAAAAAAAAAAAAAAAAAAAAAAAAAAAAAAAAAAAAAAAAAAAAAAAAAAAAAAAAAAAAAAAAAAAAAAAAAAAAAAAAAAAAAAAAAAAAAAAAAAAAAAAAAAAAAAAAAAAAAATAAAAAAAAAAAAAAAAAAAAAAAAAAAAAAAAAAAAAAAAAAAAAAAAAAAAAAAAAAAAAAAAAAAAAAAAAAAAAAAAAAAAAAAAAAAAAAAAAAAAAAAAAAAAAAAAAAAAAAAAAAAAAAAAAAAAAAAAAAAAAAAAAAAAAAAAAAAAAAAAAAAAAAAAAAAAAAAAAAAAAAAAAAAAAAAAAAAAAAAAAAAAAAAAAAAAAAAAAAAAAAAAAAAAAAAAAAAAAAAAAAAAAAAAAAAAAAAAAAAAAAAAAAAAAAAAAAAAAAAAAAAAAAAAAAAAAAAAAAAAAAAAAAAAAAAAAAAAAAAAAAAAAAAAAAAAAAAAAAAAAAAAAAAAAAAAAAAAAAAAAAAAAAAAAAAAAAAAAAAAAAAAAAAAAAAAAAAAAAAAAAAAAAAAAAAAAAAAAAAAAAAAAAAAAAAAAAAAAAAAAAAAAAAAAAAAAAAAAAAAAAAAAAAAAAAAAAAAAAAAAAAAAAAAAAAAAAAAAAAAAAAAAAAAAAAAAAAAAAAAAAAAAAAAAAAAAAAAAAAAAAAAAAAAAAAAAAAAAAAAAAAAAAAAAAAAAAAAAAAAAAAAAAAAAAAAAAAAAAAAAAAAAAAAAAAAAAAAAAAAAAAAAAAAAAAAAAAAAAAAAAAAAAAAAAAAAAAAAAAAAAAAAAAAAAAAAAAAAAAAAAAAAAAAAAAAAAAAAAAAAAAAAAAAAAAAAAAAAAAAAAAAAAAAAAAAAAAAAAAAAAAAAAAAAAAAAAAAAAAAAAAAAAAAAAAAAAAAAAAAAAAAAAAAAAAAAAAAAAAAAAAAAAAAAAAAAAAAAAAAAAAAAAAAAAAAAAAAAAAAAAAAAAAAAAAAAAAAAAAAAAAAAAAAAAAAAAAAAAAAAAAAAAAAAAAAAAAAAAAAAAAAAAAAAAAAAAAAAAAAAAAAAAAAAAAAAAAAAAAAAAAAAAAAAAAAAAAAAAAAAAAAAAAAAAAAAAAAAAAAAAAAAAAAAAAAAAAAAAAAAAAAAAAAAAAAAAAAAAAAAAAAAAAAAAAAAAAAAAAAAAAAAAAAAAAAAAAAAAAAAAAAAAAAAAAAAAAAAAAAAAAAAAAAAAAAAAAAAAAAAAAAAAAAAAAAAAAAAAAAAAAAAAAAAAAAAAAAAAAAAAAAAAAAAAAAAAAAAAAAAAAAAAAAAAAAAAAAAAAAAAAAAAAAAAAAAAAAAAAAAAAAAAAAAAAAAAAAAAAAAAAAAAAAAAAAAAAAAAAAAAAAAAAAAAAAAAAAAAAAAAAAAAAAAAAAAAAAAAAAAAAAAAAAAAAAAAAAAAAAAAAAAAAAAAAAAAAAAAAAAAAAAAAAAAAAAAAAAAAAAAAAAAAAAAAAAAAAAAAAAAAAAAAAAAAAAAAAAAAAAAAAAAAAAAAAAAAAAAAAAAAAAAAAAAAAAAAAAAAAAAAAAAAAAAAAAAAAAAAAAAAAAAAAAAAAAAAAAAAAAAAAAAAAAAAAAAAAAAAAAAAAAAAAAAAAAAAAAAAAAAAAAAAAAAAAAAAAAAAAAAAAAAAAAAAAAAAAAAAAAAAAAAAAAAAAAAAAAAAAAAAAAAAAAAAAAAAAAAAAAAAAAAAAAAAAAAAAAAAAAAAAAAAAAAAAAAAAAAAAAAAAAAAAAAAAAAAAAAAAAAAAAAAAAAAAAAAAAAAAAAAAAAAAAAAAAAAAAAAAAAAAAAAAAAAAAAAAAAAAAAAAAAAAAAAAAAAAAAAAAAAAAAAAAAAAAAAAAAAAAAAAAAAAAAAAAAAAAAAAAAAAAAAAAAAAAAAAAAAAAAAAAAAAAAAAAAAAAAAAAAAAAAAAAAAAAAAAAAAAAAAAAAAAAAAAAAAAAAAAAAAAAAAAAAAAAAAAAAAAAAAAAAAAAAAAAAAAAAAAAAAAAAAAAAAAAAAAAAAAAAAAAAAAAAAAAAAAAAAAAAAAAAAAAAAAAAAAAAAAAAAAAAAAAAAAAAAAAAAAAAAAAAAAAAAAAAAAAAAAAAAAAAAAAAAAAAAAAAAAAAAAAAAAAAAAAAAAAAAAAAAAAAAAAAAAAAAAAAAAAAAAAAAAAAAAAAAAAAAAAAAAAAAAAAAAAAAAAAAAAAAAAAAAAAAAAAAAAAAAAAAAAAAAAAAAAAAAAAAAAAAAAAAAAAAAAAAAAAAAAAAAAAAAAAAAAAAAAAAAAAAAAAAAAAAAAAAAAAAAAAAAAAAAAAAAAAAAAAAAAAAAAAAAAAAAAAAAAAAAAAAAAAAAAAAAAAAAAAAAAAAAAAAAAAAAAAAAAAAAAAAAAAAAAAAAAAAAAAAAAAAAAAAAAAAAAAAAAAAAAAAAAAAAAAAAAAAAAAAAAAAAAAAAAAAAAAAAAAAAAAAAAAAAAAAAAAAAAAAAAAAAAAAAAAAAAAAAAAAAAAAAAAAAAAAAAAAAAAAAAAAAAAAAAAAAAAAAAAAAAAAAAAAAAAAAAAAAAAAAAAAAAAAAAAAAAAAAAAAAAAAAAAAAAAAAAAAAAAAAAAAAAAAAAAAAAAAAAAAAAAAAAAAAAAAAAAAAAAAAAAAAAAAAAAAAAAAAAAAAAAAAAAAAAAAAAAAAAAAAAAAAAAAAAAAAAAAAAAAAAAAAAAAAAAAAAAAAAAAAAAAAAAAAAAAAAAAAAAAAAAAAAAAAAAAAAAAAAAAAAAAAAAAAAAAAAAAAAAAAAAAAAAAAAAAAAAAAAAAAAAAAAAAAAAAAAAAAAAAAAAAAAAAAAAAAAAAAAAAAAAAAAAAAAAAAAAAAAAAAAAAAAAAAAAAAAAAAAAAAAAAAAAAAAAAAAAAAAAAAAAAAAAAAAAAAAAAAAAAAAAAAAAAAAAAAAAAAAAAAAAAAAAAAAAAAAAAAAAAAAAAAAAAAAAAAAAAAAAAAAAAAAAAAAAAAAAAAAAAAAAAAAAAAAAAAAAAAAAAAAAAAAAAAAAAAAAAAAAAAAAAAAAAAAAAAAAAAAAAAAAAAAAAAAAAAAAAAAAAAAAAAAAAAAAAAAAAAAAAAAAAAAAAAAAAAAAAAAAAAAAAAAAAAAAAAAAAAAAAAAAAAAAAAAAAAAAAAAAAAAAAAAAAAAAAAAAAAAAAAAAAAAAAAAAAAAAAAAAAAAAAAAAAAAAAAAAAAAAAAAAAAAAAAAAAAAAAAAAAAAAAAAAAAAAAAAAAAAAAAAAAAAAAAAAAAAAAAAAAAAAAAAAAAAAAAAAAAAAAAAAAAAAAAAAAAAAAAAAAAAAAAAAAAAAAAAAAAAAAAAAAAAAAAAAAAAAAAAAAAAAAAAAAAAAAAAAAAAAAAAAAAAAAAAAAAAAAAAAAAAAAAAAAAAAAAAAAAAAAAAAAAAAAAAAAAAAAAAAAAAAAAAAAAAAAAAAAAAAAAAAAAAAAAAAAAAAAAAAAAAAAAAAAAAAAAAAAAAAAAAAAAAAAAAAAAAAAAAAAAAAAAAAAAAAAAAAAAAAAAAAAAAAAAAAAAAAAAAAAAAAAAAAAAAAAAAAAAAAAAAAAAAAAAAAAAAAAAAAAAAAAAAAAAAAAAAAAAAAAAAAAAAAAAAAAAAAAAAAAAAAAAAAAAAAAAAAAAAAAAAAAAAAAAAAAAAAAAAAAAAAAAAAAAAAAAAAAAAAAAAAAAAAAAAAAAAAAAAAAAAAAAAAAAAAAAAAAAAAAAAAAAAAAAAAAAAAAAAAAAAAAAAAAAAAAAAAAAAAAAAAAAAAAAAAAAAAAAAAAAAAAAAAAAAAAAAAAAAAAAAAAAAAAAAAAAAAAAAAAAAAAAAAAAAAAAAAAAAAAAAAAAAAAAAAAAAAAAAAAAAAAAAAAAAAAAAAAAAAAAAAAAAAAAAAAAAAAAAAAAAAAAAAAAAAAAAAAAAAAAAAAAAAAAAAAAAAAAAAAAAAAAAAAAAAAAAAAAAAAAAAAAAAAAAAAAAAAAAAAAAAAAAAAAAAAAAAAAAAAAAAAAAAAAAAAAAAAAAAAAAAAAAAAAAAAAAAAAAAAAAAAAAAAAAAAAAAAAAAAAAAAAAAAAAAAAAAAAAAAAAAAAAAAAAAAAAAAAAAAAAAAAAAAAAAAAAAAAAAAAAAAAAAAAAAAAAAAAAAAAAAAAAAAAAAAAAAAAAAAAAAAAAAAAAAAAAAAAAAAAAAAAAAAAAAAAAAAAAAAAAAAAAAAAAAAAAAAAAAAAAAAAAAAAAAAAAAAAAAAAAAAAAAAAAAAAAAAAAAAAAAAAAAAAAAAAAAAAAAAAAAAAAAAAAAAAAAAAAAAAAAAAAAAAAAAAAAAAAAAAAAAAAAAAAAAAAAAAAAAAAAAAAAAAAAAAAAAAAAAAAAAAAAAAAAAAAAAAAAAAAAAAAAAAAAAAAAAAAAAAAAAAAAAAAAAAAAAAAAAAAAAAAAAAAAAAAAAAAAAAAAAAAAAAAAAAAAAAAAAAAAAAAAAAAAAAAAAAAAAAAAAAAAAAAAAAAAAAAAAAAAAAAAAAAAAAAAAAAAAAAAAAAAAAAAAAAAAAAAAAAAAAAAAAAAAAAAAAAAAAAAAAAAAAAAAAAAAAAAAAAAAAAAAAAAAAAAAAAAAAAAAAAAAAAAAAAAAAAAAAAAAAAAAAAAAAAAAAAAAAAAAAAAAAAAAAAAAAAAAAAAAAAAAAAAAAAAAAAAAAAAAAAAAAAAAAAAAAAAAAAAAAAAAAAAAAAAAAAAAAAAAAAAAAAAAAAAAAAAAAAAAAAAAAAAAAAAAAAAAAAAAAAAAAAAAAAAAAAAAAAAAAAAAAAAAAAAAAAAAAAAAAAAAAAAAAAAAAAAAAAAAAAAAAAAAAAAAAAAAAAAAAAAAAAAAAAAAAAAAAAAAAAAAAAAAAAAAAAAAAAAAAAAAAAAAAAAAAAAAAAAAAAAAAAAAAAAAAAAAAAAAAAAAAAAAAAAAAAAAAAAAAAAAAAAAAAAAAAAAAAAAAAAAAAAAAAAAAAAAAAAAAAAAAAAAAAAAAAAAAAAAAAAAAAAAAAAAAAAAAAAAAAAAAAAAAAAAAAAAAAAAAAAAAAAAAAAAAAAAAAAAAAAAAAAAAAAAAAAAAAAAAAAAAAAAAAAAAAAAAAAAAAAAAAAAAAAAAAAAAAAAAAAAAAAAAAAAAAAAAAAAAAAAAAAAAAAAAAAAAAAAAAAAAAAAAAAAAAAAAAAAAAAAAAAAAAAAAAAAAAAAAAAAAAAAAAAAAAAAAAAAAAAAAAAAAAAAAAAAAAAAAAAAAAAAAAAAAAAAAAAAAAAAAAAAAAAAAAAAAAAAAAAAAAAAAAAAAAAAAAAAAAAAAAAAAAAAAAAAAAAAAAAAAAAAAAAAAAAAAAAAAAAAAAAAAAAAAAAAAAAAAAAAAAAAAAAAAAAAAAAAAAAAAAAAAAAAAAAAAAAAAAAAAAAAAAAAAAAAAAAAAAAAAAAAAAAAAAAAAAAAAAAAAAAAAAAAAAAAAAAAAAAAAAAAAAAAAAAAAAAAAAAAAAAAAAAAAAAAAAAAAAAAAAAAAAAAAAAAAAAAAAAAAAAAAAAAAAAAAAAAAAAAAAAAAAAAAAAAAAAAAAAAAAAAAAAAAAAAAAAAAAAAAAAAAAAAAAAAAAAAAAAAAAAAAAAAAAAAAAAAAAAAAAAAAAAAAAAAAAAAAAAAAAAAAAAAAAAAAAAAAAAAAAAAAAAAAAAAAAAAAAAAAAAAAAAAAAAAAAAAAAAAAAAAAAAAAAAAAAAAAAAAAAAAAAAAAAAAAAAAAAAAAAAAAAAAAAAAAAAAAAAAAAAAAAAAAAAAAAAAAAAAAAAAAAAAAAAAAAAAAAAAAAAAAAAAAAAAAAAAAAAAAAAAAAAAAAAAAAAAAAAAAAAAAAAAAAAAAAAAAAAAAAAAAAAAAAAAAAAAAAAAAAAAAAAAAAAAAAAAAAAAAAAAAAAAAAAAAAAAAAAAAAAAAAAAAAAAAAAAAAAAAAAAAAAAAAAAAAAAAAAAAAAAAAAAAAAAAAAAAAAAAAAAAAAAAAAAAAAAAAAAAAAAAAAAAAAAAAAAAAAAAAAAAAAAAAAAAAAAAAAAAAAAAAAAAAAAAAAAAAAAAAAAAAAAAAAAAAAAAAAAAAAAAAAAAAAAAAAAAAAAAAAAAAAAAAAAAAAAAAAAAAAAAAAAAAAAAAAAAAAAAAAAAAAAAAAAAAAAAAAAAAAAAAAAAAAAAAAAAAAAAAAAAAAAAAAAAAAAAAAAAAAAAAAAAAAAAAAAAAAAAAAAAAAAAAAAAAAAAAAAAAAAAAAAAAAAAAAAAAAAAAAAAAAAAAAAAAAAAAAAAAAAAAAAAAAAAAAAAAAAAAAAAAAAAAAAAAAAAAAAAAAAAAAAAAAAAAAAAAAAAAAAAAAAAAAAAAAAAAAAAAAAAAAAAAAAAAAAAAAAAAAAAAAAAAAAAAAAAAAAAAAAAAAAAAAAAAAAAAAAAAAAAAAAAAAAAAAAAAAAAAAAAAAAAAAAAAAAAAAAAAAAAAAAAAAAAAAAAAAAAAAAAAAAAAAAAAAAAAAAAAAAAAAAAAAAAAAAAAAAAAAAAAAAAAAAAAAAAAAAAAAAAAAAAAAAAAAAAAAAAAAAAAAAAAAAAAAAAAAAAAAAAAAAAAAAAAAAAAAAAAAAAAAAAAAAAAAAAAAAAAAAAAAAAAAAAAAAAAAAAAAAAAAAAAAAAAAAAAAAAAAAAAAAAAAAAAAAAAAAAAAAAAAAAAAAAAAAAAAAAAAAAAAAAAAAAAAAAAAAAAAAAAAAAAAAAAAAAAAAAAAAAAAAAAAAAAAAAAAAAAAAAAAAAAAAAAAAAAAAAAAAAAAAAAAAAAAAAAAAAAAAAAAAAAAAAAAAAAAAAAAAAAAAAAAAAAAAAAAAAAAAAAAAAAAAAAAAAAAAAAAAAAAAAAAAAAAAAAAAAAAAAAAAAAAAAAAAAAAAAAAAAAAAAAAAAAAAAAAAAAAAAAAAAAAAAAAAAAAAAAAAAAAAAAAAAAAAAAAAAAAAAAAAAAAAAAAAAAAAAAAAAAAAAAAAAAAAAAAAAAAAAAAAAAAAAAAAAAAAAAAAAAAAAAAAAAAAAAAAAAAAAAAAAAAAAAAAAAAAAAAAAAAAAAAAAAAAAAAAAAAAAAAAAAAAAAAAAAAAAAAAAAAAAAAAAAAAAAAAAAAAAAAAAAAAAAAAAAAAAAAAAAAAAAAAAAAAAAAAAAAAAAAAAAAAAAAAAAAAAAAAAAAAAAAAAAAAAAAAAAAAAAAAAAAAAAAAAAAAAAAAAAAAAAAAAAAAAAAAAAAAAAAAAAAAAAAAAAAAAAAAAAAAAAAAAAAAAAAAAAAAAAAAAAAAAAAAAAAAAAAAAAAAAAAAAAAAAAAAAAAAAAAAAAAAAAAAAAAAAAAAAAAAAAAAAAAAAAAAAAAAAAAAAAAAAAAAAAAAAAAAAAAAAAAAAAAAAAAAAAAAAAAAAAAAAAAAAAAAAAAAAAAAAAAAAAAAAAAAAAAAAAAAAAAAAAAAAAAAAAAAAAAAAAAAAAAAAAAAAAAAAAAAAAAAAAAAAAAAAAAAAAAAAAAAAAAAAAAAAAAAAAAAAAAAAAAAAAAAAAAAAAAAAAAAAAAAAAAAAAAAAAAAAAAAAAAAAAAAAAAAAAAAAAAAAAAAAAAAAAAAAAAAAAAAAAAAAAAAAAAAAAAAAAAAAAAAAAAAAAAAAAAAAAAAAAAAAAAAAAAAAAAAAAAAAAAAAAAAAAAAAAAAAAAAAAAAAAAAAAAAAAAAAAAAAAAAAAAAAAAAAAAAAAAAAAAAAAAAAAAAAAAAAAAAAAAAAAAAAAAAAAAAAAAAAAAAAAAAAAAAAAAAAAAAAAAAAAAAAAAAAAAAAAAAAAAAAAAAAAAAAAAAAAAAAAAAAAAAAAAAAAAAAAAAAAAAAAAAAAAAAAAAAAAAAAAAAAAAAAAAAAAAAAAAAAAAAAAAAAAAAAAAAAAAAAAAAAAAAAAAAAAAAAAAAAAAAAAAAAAAAAAAAAAAAAAAAAAAAAAAAAAAAAAAAAAAAAAAAAAAAAAAAAAAAAAAAAAAAAAAAAAAAAAAAAAAAAAAAAAAAAAAAAAAAAAAAAAAAAAAAAAAAAAAAAAAAAAAAAAAAAAAAAAAAAAAAAAAAAAAAAAAAAAAAAAAAAAAAAAAAAAAAAAAAAAAAAAAAAAAAAAAAAAAAAAAAAAAAAAAAAAAAAAAAAAAAAAAAAAAAAAAAAAAAAAAAAAAAAAAAAAAAAAAAAAAAAAAAAAAAAAAAAAAAAAAAAAAAAAAAAAAAAAAAAAAAAAAAAAAAAAAAAAAAAAAAAAAAAAAAAAAAAAAAAAAAAAAAAAAAAAAAAAAAAAAAAAAAAAAAAAAAAAAAAAAAAAAAAAAAAAAAAAAAAAAAAAAAAAAAAAAAAAAAAAAAAAAAAAAAAAAAAAAAAAAAAAAAAAAAAAAAAAAAAAAAAAAAAAAAAAAAAAAAAAAAAAAAAAAAAAAAAAAAAAAAAAAAAAAAAAAAAAAAAAAAAAAAAAAAAAAAAAAAAAAAAAAAAAAAAAAAAAAAAAAAAAAAAAAAAAAAAAAAAAAAAAAAAAAAAAAAAAAAAAAAAAAAAAAAAAAAAAAAAAAAAAAAAAAAAAAAAAAAAAAAAAAAAAAAAAAAAAAAAAAAAAAAAAAAAAAAAAAAAAAAAAAAAAAAAAAAAAAAAAAAAAAAAAAAAAAAAAAAAAAAAAAAAAAAAAAAAAAAAAAAAAAAAAAAAAAAAAAAAAAAAAAAAAAAAAAAAAAAAAAAAAAAAAAAAAAAAAAAAAAAAAAAAAAAAAAAAAAAAAAAAAAAAAAAAAAAAAAAAAAAAAAAAAAAAAAAAAAAAAAAAAAAAAAAAAAAAAAAAAAAAAAAAAAAAAAAAAAAAAAAAAAAAAAAAAAAAAAAAAAAAAAAAAAAAAAAAAAAAAAAAAAAAAAAAAAAAAAAAAAAAAAAAAAAAAAAAAAAAAAAAAAAAAAAAAAAAAAAAAAAAAAAAAAAAAAAAAAAAAAAAAAAAAAAAAAAAAAAAAAAAAAAAAAAAAAAAAAAAAAAAAAAAAAAAAAAAAAAAAAAAAAAAAAAAAAAAAAAAAAAAAAAAAAAAAAAAAAAAAAAAAAAAAAAAAAAAAAAAAAAAAAAAAAAAAAAAAAAAAAAAAAAAAAAAAAAAAAAAAAAAAAAAAAAAAAAAAAAAAAAAAAAAAAAAAAAAAAAAAAAAAAAAAAAAAAAAAAAAAAAAAAAAAAAAAAAAAAAAAAAAAAAAAAAAAAAAAAAAAAAAAAAAAAAAAAAAAAAAAAAAAAAAAAAAAAAAAAAAAAAAAAAAAAAAAAAAAAAAAAAAAAAAAAAAAAAAAAAAAAAAAAAAAAAAAAAAAAAAAAAAAAAAAAAAAAAAAAAAAAAAAAAAAAAAAAAAAAAAAAAAAAAAAAAAAAAAAAAAAAAAAAAAAAAAAAAAAAAAAAAAAAAAAAAAAAAAAAAAAAAAAAAAAAAAAAAAAAAAAAAAAAAAAAAAAAAAAAAAAAAAAAAAAAAAAAAAAAAAAAAAAAAAAAAAAAAAAAAAAAAAAAAAAAAAAAAAAAAAAAAAAAAAAAAAAAAAAAAAAAAAAAAAAAAAAAAAAAAAAAAAAAAAAAAAAAAAAAAAAAAAAAAAAAAAAAAAAAAAAAAAAAAAAAAAAAAAAAAAAAAAAAAAAAAAAAAAAAAAAAAAAAAAAAAAAAAAAAAAAAAAAAAAAAAAAAAAAAAAAAAAAAAAAAAAAAAAAAAAAAAAAAAAAAAAAAAAAAAAAAAAAAAAAAAAAAAAAAAAAAAAAAAAAAAAAAAAAAAAAAAAAAAAAAAAAAAAAAAAAAAAAAAAAATAAAAAAAAAAAAAAAAAAAAAAAAAAAAAAAAAAAAAAAAAAAAAAAAAAAAAAAAAAAAAAAAAAAAAAAAAAAAAAAAAAAAAAAAAAAAAAAAAAAAAAAAAAAAAAAAAAAAAAAAAAAAAAAAAAAAAAAAAAAAAAAAAAAAAAAAAAAAAAAAAAAAAAAAAAAAAAAAAAAAAAAAAAAAAAAAAAAAAAAAAAAAAAAAAAAAAAAAAAAAAAAAAAAAAAAAAAAAAAAAAAAAAAAAAAAAAAAAAAAAAAAAAAAAAAAAAAAAAAAAAAAAAAAAAAAAAAAAAAAAAAAAAAAAAAAAAAAAAAAAAAAAAAAAAAAAAAAAAAAAAAAAAAAAAAAAAAAAAAAAAAAAAAAAAAAAAAAAAAAAAAAAAAAAAAAAAAAAAAAAAAAAAAAAAAAAAAAAAAAAAAAAAAAAAAAAAAAAAAAAAAAAAAAAAAAAAAAAAAAAAAAAAAAAAAAAAAAAAAAAAAAAAAAAAAAAAAAAAAAAAAAAAAAAAAAAAAAAAAAAAAAAAAAAAAAAAAAAAAAAAAAAAAAAAAAAAAAAAAAAAAAAAAAAAAAAAAAAAAAAAAAAAAAAAAAAAAAAAAAAAAAAAAAAAAAAAAAAAAAAAAAAAAAAAAAAAAAAAAAAAAAAAAAAAAAAAAAAAAAAAAAAAAAAAAAAAAAAAAAAAAAAAAAAAAAAAAAAAAAAAAAAAAAAAAAAAAAAAAAAAAAAAAAAAAAAAAAAAAAAAAAAAAAAAAAAAAAAAAAAAAAAAAAAAAAAAAAAAAAAAAAAAAAAAAAAAAAAAAAAAAAAAAAAAAAAAAAAAAAAAAAAAAAAAAAAAAAAAAAAAAAAAAAAAAAAAAAAAAAAAAAAAAAAAAAAAAAAAAAAAATAAAAAAAAAAAAAAAAAAAAAAAAAAAAAAAAAAAAAAAAAAAAAAAAAAAAAAAAAAAAAAAAAAAAAAAAAAAAAAAAAAAAAAAAAAAAAAAAAAAAAAAAAAAAAAAAAAAAAAAAAAAAAAAAAAAAAAAAAAAAAAAAAAAAAAAAAAAAAAAAAAAAAAAAAAAAAAAAAAAAAAAAAAAAAAAAAAAAAAAAAAAAAAAAAAAAAAAAAAAAAAAAAAAAAAAAAAAAAAAAAAAAAAAAAAAAAAAAAAAAAAAAAAAAAAAAAAAAAAAAAAAAAAAAAAAAAAAAAAAAAAAAAAAAAAAAAAAAAAAAAAAAAAAAAAAAAAAAAAAAAAAAAAAAAAAAAAAAAAAAAAAAAAAAAAAAAAAAAAAAAAAAAAAAAAAAAAAAAAAAAAAAAAAAAAAAAAAAAAAAAAAAAAAAAAAAAAAAAAAAAAAAAAAAAAAAAAAAAAAAAAAAAAAAAAAAAAAAAAAAAAAAAAAAAAAAAAAAAAAAAAAAAAAAAAAAAAAAAAAAAAAAAAAAAAAAAAAAAAAAAAAAAAAAAAAAAAAAAAAAAAAAAAAAAAAAAAAAAAAAAAAAAAAAAAAAAAAAAAAAAAAAAAAAAAAAAAAAAAAAAAAAAAAAAAAAAAAAAAAAAAAAAAAAAAAAAAAAAAAAAAAAAAAAAAAAAAAAAAAAAAAAAAAAAAAAAAAAAAAAAAAAAAAAAAAAAAAAAAAAAAAAAAAAAAAAAAAAAAAAAAAAAAAAAAAAAAAAAAAAAAAAAAAAAAAAAAAAAAAAAAAAAAAAAAAAAAAAAAAAAAAAAAAAAAAAAAAAAAAAAAAAAAAAAAAAAAAAAAAAAAAAAAAAAAAAAAAAAAAAAAAAAAAAAAAAAAAAAAAAAAAAAAAAAAAAAAAAAAAAAAAAAAAAAAAAAAAAAAAAAAAAAAAAAAAAAAAAAAAAAAAAAAAAAAAAAAAAAAAAAAAAAAAAAAAAAAAAAAAAAAAAAAAAAAAAAAAAAAAAAAAAAAAAAAAAAAAAAAAAAAAAAAAAAAAAAAAAAAAAAAAAAAAAAAAAAAAAAAAAAAAAAAAAAAAAAAAAAAAAAAAAAAAAAAAAAAAAAAAAAAAAAAAAAAAAAAAAAAAAAAAAAAAAAAAAAAAAAAAAAAAAAAAAAAAAAAAAAAAAAAAAAAAAAAAAAAAAAAAAAAAAAAAAAAAAAAAAAAAAAAAAAAAAAAAAAAAAAAAAAAAAAAAAAAAAAAAAAAAAAAAAAAAAAAAAAAAAAAAAAAAAAAAAAAAAAAAAAAAAAAAAAAAAAAAAAAAAAAAAAAAAAAAAAAAAAAAAAAAAAAAAAAAAAAAAAAAAAAAAAAAAAAAAAAAAAAAAAAAAAAAAAAAAAAAAAAAAAAAAAAAAAAAAAAAAAAAAAAAAAAAAAAAAAAAAAAAAAAAAAAAAAAAAAAAAAAAAAAAAAAAAAAAAAAAAAAAAAAAAAAAAAAAAAAAAAAAAAAAAAAAAAAAAAAAAAAAAAAAAAAAAAAAAAAAAAAAAAAAAAAAAAAAAAAAAAAAAAAAAAAAAAAAAAAAAAAAAAAAAAAAAAAAAAAAAAAAAAAAAAAAAAAAAAAAAAAAAAAAAAAAAAAAAAAAAAAAAAAAAAAAAAAAAAAAAAAAAAAAAAAAAAAAAAAAAAAAAAAAAAAAAAAAAAAAAAAAAAAAAAAAAAAAAAAAAAAAAAAAAAAAAAAAAAAAAAAAAAAAAAAAAAAAAAAAAAAAAAAAAAAAAAAAAAAAAAAAAAAAAAAAAAAAAAAAAAAAAAAAAAAAAAAAAAAAAAAAAAAAAAAAAAAAAAAAAAAAAAAAAAAAAAAAAAAAAAAAAAAAAAAAAAAAAAAAAAAAAAAAAAAAAAAAAAAAAAAAAAAAAAAAAAAAAAAAAAAAAAAAAAAAAAAAAAAAAAAAAAAAAAAAAAAAAAAAAAAAAAAAAAAAAAAAAAAAAAAAAAAAAAAAAAAAAAAAAAAAAAAAAAAAAAAAAAAAAAAAAAAAAAAAAAAAAAAAAAAAAAAAAAAAAAAAAAAAAAAAAAAAAAAAAAAAAAAAAAAAAAAAAAAAAAAAAAAAAAAAAAAAAAAAAAAAAAAAAAAAAAAAAAAAAAAAAAAAAAAAAAAAAAAAAAAAAAAAAAAAAAAAAAAAAAAAAAAAAAAAAAAAAAAAAAAAAAAAAAAAAAAAAAAAAAAAAAAAAAAAAAAAAAAAAAAAAAAAAAAAAAAAAAAAAAAAAAAAAAAAAAAAAAAAAAAAAAAAAAAAAAAAAAAAAAAAAAAAAAAAAAAAAAAAAAAAAAAAAAAAAAAAAAAAAAAAAAAAAAAAAAAAAAAAAAAAAAAAAAAAAAAAAAAAAAAAAAAAAAAAAAAAAAAAAAAAAAAAAAAAAAAAAAAAAAAAAAAAAAAAAAAAAAAAAAAAAAAAAAAAAAAAAAAAAAAAAAAAAAAAAAAAAAAAAAAAAAAAAAAAAAAAAAAAAAAAAAAAAAAAAAAAAAAAAAAAAAAAAAAAAAAAAAAAAAAAAAAAAAAAAAAAAAAAAAAAAAAAAAAAAAAAAAAAAAAAAAAAAAAAAAAAAAAAAAAAAAAAAAAAAAAAAAAAAAAAAAAAAAAAAAAAAAAAAAAAAAAAAAAAAAAAAAAAAAAAAAAAAAAAAAAAAAAAAAAAAAAAAAAAAAAAAAAAAAAAAAAAAAAAAAAAAAAAAAAAAAAAAAAAAAAAAAAAAAAAAAAAAAAAAAAAAAAAAAAAAAAAAAAAAAAAAAAAAAAAAAAAAAAAAAAAAAAAAAAAAAAAAAAAAAAAAAAAAAAAAAAAAAAAAAAAAAAAAAAAAAAAAAAAAAAAAAAAAAAAAAAAAAAAAAAAAAAAAAAAAAAAAAAAAAAAAAAAAAAAAAAAAAAAAAAAAAAAAAAAAAAAAAAAAAAAAAAAAAAAAAAAAAAAAAAAAAAAAAAAAAAAAAAAAAAAAAAAAAAAAAAAAAAAAAAAAAAAAAAAAAAAAAAAAAAAAAAAAAAAAAAAAAAAAAAAAAAAAAAAAAAAAAAAAAAAAAAAAAAAAAAAAAAAAAAAAAAAAAAAAAAAAAAAAAAAAAAAAAAAAAAAAAAAAAAAAAAAAAAAAAAAAAAAAAAAAAAAAAAAAAAAAAAAAAAAAAAAAAAAAAAAAAAAAAAAAAAAAAAAAAAAAAAAAAAAAAAAAAAAAAAAAAAAAAAAAAAAAAAAAAAAAAAAAAAAAAAAAAAAAAAAAAAAAAAAAAAAAAAAAAAAAAAAAAAAAAAAAAAAAAAAAAAAAAAAAAAAAAAAAAAAAAAAAAAAAAAAAAAAAAAAAAAAAAAAAAAAAAAAAAAAAAAAAAAAAAAAAAAAAAAAAAAAAAAAAAAAAAAAAAAAAAAAAAAAAAAAAAAAAAAAAAAAAAAAAAAAAAAAAAAAAAAAAAAAAAAAAAAAAAAAAAAAAAAAAAAAAAAAAAAAAAAAAAAAAAAAAAAAAAAAAAAAAAAAAAAAAAAAAAAAAAAAAAAAAAAAAAAAAAAAAAAAAAAAAAAAAAAAAAAAAAAAAAAAAAAAAAAAAAAAAAAAAAAAAAAAAAAAAAAAAAAAAAAAAAAAAAAAAAAAAAAAAAAAAAAAAAAAAAAAAAAAAAAAAAAAAAAAAAAAAAAAAAAAAAAAAAAAAAAAAAAAAAAAAAAAAAAAAAAAAAAAAAAAAAAAAAAAAAAAAAAAAAAAAAAAAAAAAAAAAAAAAAAAAAAAAAAAAAAAAAAAAAAAAAAAAAAAAAAAAAAAAAAAAAAAAAAAAAAAAAAAAAAAAAAAAAAAAAAAAAAAAAAAAAAAAAAAAAAAAAAAAAAAAAAAAAAAAAAAAAAAAAAAAAAAAAAAAAAAAAAAAAAAAAAAAAAAAAAAAAAAAAAAAAAAAAAAAAAAAAAAAAAAAAAAAAAAAAAAAAAAAAAAAAAAAAAAAAAAAAAAAAAAAAAAAAAAAAAAAAAAAAAAAAAAAAAAAAAAAAAAAAAAAAAAAAAAAAAAAAAAAAAAAAAAAAAAAAAAAAAAAAAAAAAAAAAAAAAAAAAAAAAAAAAAAAAAAAAAAAAAAAAAAAAAAAAAAAAAAAAAAAAAAAAAAAAAAAAAAAAAAAAAAAAAAAAAAAAAAAAAAAAAAAAAAAAAAAAAAAAAAAAAAAAAAAAAAAAAAAAAAAAAAAAAAAAAAAAAAAAAAAAAAAAAAAAAAAAAAAAAAAAAAAAAAAAAAAAAAAAAAAAAAAAAAAAAAAAAAAAAAAAAAAAAAAAAAAAAAAAAAAAAAAAAAAAAAAAAAAAAAAAAAAAAAAAAAAAAAAAAAAAAAAAAAAAAAAAAAAAAAAAAAAAAAAAAAAAAAAAAAAAAAAAAAAAAAAAAAAAAAAAAAAAAAAAAAAAAAAAAAAAAAAAAAAAAAAAAAAAAAAAAAAAAAAAAAAAAAAAAAAAAAAAAAAAAAAAAAAAAAAAAAAAAAAAAAAAAAAAAAAAAAAAAAAAAAAAAAAAAAAAAAAAAAAAAAAAAAAAAAAAAAAAAAAAAAAAAAAAAAAAAAAAAAAAAAAAAAAAAAAAAAAAAAAAAAAAAAAAAAAAAAAAAAAAAAAAAAAAAAAAAAAAAAAAAAAAAAAAAAAAAAAAAAAAAAAAAAAAAAAAAAAAAAAAAAAAAAAAAAAAAAAAAAAAAAAAAAAAAAAAAAAAAAAAAAAAAAAAAAAAAAAAAAAAAAAAAAAAAAAAAAAAAAAAAAAAAAAAAAAAAAAAAAAAAAAAAAAAAAAAAAAAAAAAAAAAAAAAAAAAATAAAAAAAAAAAAAAAAAAAAAAAAAAAAAAAAAAAAAAAAAAAAAAAAAAAAAAAAAAAAAAAAAAAAAAAAAAAAAAAAAAAAAAAAAAAAAAAAAAAAAAAAAAAAAAAAAAAAAAAAAAAAAAAAAAAAAAAAAAAAAAAAAAAAAAAAAAAAAAAAAAAAAAAAAAAAAAAAAAAAAAAAAAAAAAAAAAAAAAAAAAAAAAAAAAAAAAAAAAAAAAAAAAAAAAAAAAAAAAAAAAAAAAAAAAAAAAAAAAAAAAAAAAAAAAAAAAAAAAAAAAAAAAAAAAAAAAAAAAAAAAAAAAAAAAAAAAAAAAAAAAAAAAAAAAAAAAAAAAAAAAAAAAAAAAAAAAAAAAAAAAAAAAAAAAAAAAAAAAAAAAAAAAAAAAAAAAAAAAAAAAAAAAAAAAAAAAAAAAAAAAAAAAAAAAAAAAAAAAAAAAAAAAAAAAAAAAAAAAAAAAAAAAAAAAAAAAAAAAAAAAAAAAAAAAAAAAAAAAAAAAAAAAAAAAAAAAAAAAAAAAAAAAAAAAAAAAAAAAAAAAAAAAAAAAAAAAAAAAAAAAAAAAAAAAAAAAAAAAAAAAAAAAAAAAAAAAAAAAAAAAAAAAAAAAAAAAAAAAAAAAAAAAAAAAAAAAAAAAAAAAAAAAAAAAAAAAAAAAAAAAAAAAAAAAAAAAAAAAAAAAAAAAAAAAAAAAAAAAAAAAAAAAAAAAAAAAAAAAAAAAAAAAAAAAAAAAAAAAAAAAAAAAAAAAAAAAAAAAAAAAAAAAAAAAAAAAAAAAAAAAAAAAAAAAAAAAAAAAAAAAAAAAAAAAAAAAAAAAAAAAAAAAAAAAAAAAAAAAAAAAAAAAAAAAAAAAAAAAAAAAAAAAAAAAAAAAAAAAAAAAAAAAAAAAAAAAAAAAAAAAAAAAAAAAAAAAAAAAAAAAAAAAAAAAAAAAAAAAAAAAAAAAAAAAAAAAAAAAAAAAAAAAAAAAAAAAAAAAAAAAAAAAAAAAAAAAAAAAAAAAAAAAAAAAAAAAAAAAAAAAAAAAAAAAAAAAAAAAAAAAAAAAAAAAAAAAAAAAAAAAAAAAAAAAAAAAAAAAAAAAAAAAAAAAAAAAAAAAAAAAAAAAAAAAAAAAAAAAAAAAAAAAAAAAAAAAAAAAAAAAAAAAAAAAAAAAAAAAAAAAAAAAAAAAAAAAAAAAAAAAAAAAAAAAAAAAAAAAAAAAAAAAAAAAAAAAAAAAAAAAAAAAAAAAAAAAAAAAAAAAAAAAAAAAAAAAAAAAAAAAAAAAAAAAAAAAAAAAAAAAAAAAAAAAAAAAAAAAAAAAAAAAAAAAAAAAAAAAAAAAAAAAAAAAAAAAAAAAAAAAAAAAAAAAAAAAAAAAAAAAAAAAAAAAAAAAAAAAAAAAAAAAAAAAAAAAAAAAAAAAAAAAAAAAAAAAAAAAAAAAAAAAAAAAAAAAAAAAAAAAAAAAAAAAAAAAAAAAAAAAAAAAAAAAAAAAAAAAAAAAAAAAAAAAAAAAAAAAAAAAAAAAAAAAAAAAAAAAAAAAAAAAAAAAAAAAAAAAAAAAAAAAAAAAAAAAAAAAAAAAAAAAAAAAAAAAAAAAAAAAAAAAAAAAAAAAAAAAAAAAAAAAAAAAAAAAAAAAAAAAAAAAATAAAAAAAAAAAAAAAAAAAAAAAAAAAAAAAAAAAAAAAAAAAAAAAAAAAAAAAAAAAAAAAAAAAAAAAAAAAAAAAAAAAAAAAAAAAAAAAAAAAAAAAAAAAAAAAAAAAAAAAAAAAAAAAAAAAAAAAAAAAAAAAAAAAAAAAAAAAAAAAAAAAAAAAAAAAAAAAAAAAAAAAAAAAAAAAAAAAAAAAAAAAAAAAAAAAAAAAAAAAAAAAAAAAAAAAAAAAAAAAAAAAAAAAAAAAAAAAAAAAAAAAAAAAAAAAAAAAAAAAAAAAAAAAAAAAAAAAAAAAAAAAAAAAAAAAAAAAAAAAAAAAAAAAAAAAAAAAAAAAAAAAAAAAAAAAAAAAAAAAAAAAAAAAAAAAAAAAAAAAAAAAAAAAAAAAAAAAAAAAAAAAAAAAAAAAAAAAAAAAAAAAAAAAAAAAAAAAAAAAAAAAAAAAAAAAAAAAAAAAAAAAAAAAAAAAAAAAAAAAAAAAAAAAAAAAAAAAAAAAAAAAAAAAAAAAAAAAAAAAAAAAAAAAAAAAAAAAAAAAAAAAAAAAAAAAAAAAAAAAAAAAAAAAAAAAAAAAAAAAAAAAAAAAAAAAAAAAAAAAAAAAAAAAAAAAAAAAAAAAAAAAAAAAAAAAAAAAAAAAAAAAAAAAAAAAAAAAAAAAAAAAAAAAAAAAAAAAAAAAAAAAAAAAAAAAAAAAAAAAAAAAAAAAAAAAAAAAAAAAAAAAAAAAAAAAAAAAAAAAAAAAAAAAAAAAAAAAAAAAAAAAAAAAAAAAAAAAAAAAAAAAAAAAAAAAAAAAAAAAAAAAAAAAAAAAAAAAAAAAAAAAAAAAAAAATAAAAAAAAAAAAAAAAAAAAAAAAAAAAAAAAAAAAAAAAAAAAAAAAAAAAAAAAAAAAAAAAAAAAAAAAAAAAAAAAAAAAAAAAAAAAAAAAAAAAAAAAAAAAAAAAAAAAAAAAAAAAAAAAAAAAAAAAAAAAAAAAAAAAAAAAAAAAAAAAAAAAAAAAAAAAAAAAAAAAAAAAAAAAAAAAAAAAAAAAAAAAAAAAAAAAAAAAAAAAAAAAAAAAAAAAAAAAAAAAAAAAAAAAAAAAAAAAAAAAAAAAAAAAAAAAAAAAAAAAAAAAAAAAAAAAAAAAAAAAAAAAAAAAAAAAAAAAAAAAAAAAAAAAAAAAAAAAAAAAAAAAAAAAAAAAAAAAAAAAAAAAAAAAAAAAAAAAAAAAAAAAAAAAAAAAAAAAAAAAAAAAAAAAAAAAAAAAAAAAAAAAAAAAAAAAAAAAAAAAAAAAAAAAAAAAAAAAAAAAAAAAAAAAAAAAAAAAAAAAAAAAAAAAAAAAAAAAAAAAAAAAAAAAAAAAAAAAAAAAAAAAAAAAAAAAAAAAAAAAAAAAAAAAAAAAAAAAAAAAAAAAAAAAAAAAAAAAAAAAAAAAAAAAAAAAAAAAAAAAAAAAAAAAAAAAAAAAAAAAAAAAAAAAAAAAAAAAAAAAAAAAAAAAAAAAAAAAAAAAAAAAAAAAAAAAAAAAAAAATAAAAAAAAAAAAAAAAAAAAAAAAAAAAAAAAAAAAAAAAAAAAAAAAAAAAAAAAAAAAAAAAAAAAAAAAAAAAAAAAAAAAAAAAAAAAAAAAAAAAAAAAAAAAAAAAAAAAAAAAAAAAAAAAAAAAAAAAAAAAAAAAAAAAAAAAAAAAAAAAAAAAAAAAAAAAAAAAAAAAAAAAAAAAAAAAAAAAAAAAAAAAAAAAAAAAAAAAAAAAAAAAAAAAAAAAAAAAAAAACAAAAAAAAAAAAAAAAAAAAAAAAAAAAAAAAAAAAAAAAAAAAAAAAAAAAAAAAAAAAAAAAAAAAAAAAAAAAAAAAAAAAAAAAAAAAAAAAAAAAAAAAAAAAAAAAAAAAAAAAAAAAAAAAAAAAAAAAAAAAAAAAAAAAAAAAAAAAAAAAAAAAAAAAAAAAATAAAAAAAAAAAAAAAAAAAAAAAAAAAAAAAAAAAAAAAAAAAAAAAAAAAAAAAAAAAAAAAAAAAAAAAAAAAAAAAAAAAAAAAAAAAAAAAAAAAAAAAAAAAAAAAAAAAAAAAAAAAAAAAAAAAAAAAAAAAAAAAAAAAAAAAAAAAAAAAAAAAAAAAAAAAAAAAAAAAAAAAAAAAAAAAAAAAAAAAAAAAAAAAAAAAAAAAAAAAAAAAAAAAAAAAAAAAAAAAAAAAAAAAAAAAAAAAAAAAAAAAAAAAAAAAAAAAAAAAAAAAAAAAAAAAAAAAAAAAAAAAAAAAAAAAAAAAAAAAAAAAAAAAAAAAAAAAAAAAAAAAAAAAAAAAAAAAAAAAAAAAAAAAAAAAAAAAAAAAAAAAAAAAAAAAAAAAAAATAAAAAAAAAAAAAAAAAAAAAAAAAAAAAAAAAAAAAAAAAAAAAAAAAAAAAAAAAAAAAAAAAAAAAAAAAAAAAAAAAAAAAAAAAAAAAAAAAAAAAAAAAATAAAAAAAAAAAAAAAAAAAAAAAAAAAAAAAAAAAAAAAAAAAAAAAAAAAAAAAAAAAAAAAAAAAAAAAAAAAAAAAAAAAAAAAAAAAAAAAAAAAAAAAAATAAAAAAAAAAAAAAAAAAAAAAAAAAAAAAAAAAAAAAAAAAAAAAAAAAAAAAAAAAAAAAAAAAAAAAAAAAAAAAAAAAAAAAAAAAAAAAAAAAAAAAAAAAAAAAAAAAAAAAAAAAAAAAAAAAAAAAAAAAAAAAAAAAAAAAAAAAAAAAAAAAAAAAAAAAAAAAAAAAAAAAAAAAAAAAAAAAAAAAAAAAAAAAAAAAAAAAAAAAAAAAAAAAAAAAAAAAAAAAAAAAAAAAAAAAAAAAAAAAAAAAAAAAAAAAAAAAAAAAATAAAAAAAAAAAAAAAAAAAAAAAAAAAAAAAAAAAAAAAAAAAAAAAAAAAAAAAAAAAAAAAAAAAAAAAAAAAAAAAAAAAAAAAAAAAAAAAAAAAAAAAAAAAAAAAAAAAAAAAAAAAAAAAAAAAAAAAAAAAAAAAAAAAAAAAAAAAAAAAAAAAAAAAAAAAAAAAAAAAAAAAAAAAAAAAAAAAAAAAAAAAAAAAAAAAAAAAAAAAAAAAAAAAAAAAAAAAAAAAAAAAAAAAAAAAAAAAAAAAAAAAAAAAAAAAAAAAAAAAAAAAAAAAAAAAAAAAAAAAAAAAAAAAAAAAAAAAAAAAAAAAAAAAAAAAAAAAAAAAAAAAAAAAAAAAAAAAAAAAAAAAAAAAAAAAAAAAAAAAAAAAAAAAAAAAAAAAAAAAAAAAAAAAAAAAAAAAAAAAAAAAAAAAAAAAAAAAAAAAAAAAAAAAAAAAAAAAAAAAAAAAAAAAAAAAAAAAAAAAAAAAAAAAAAAAAAAAAAAAAAAAAAAAAAAAAAAAAAAAAAAAAAAAAAAAAAAAAAAAAAAAAAAAAAAAAAAAAAAAAAAAAAAAAAAAAAAAAAAAAAAAAAAAAAAAAAAAAAAAAAAAAAAAAAAAAAAAAAAAAAAAAAAAAAAAAAAAAAAAAAAAAAAAAAAAAAAAAAAAAAAAAAAAAAAAAAAAAAAAAAAAAAAAAAAAAAAAAAAAAAAAAAAAAAAAAAAAAAAAAAAAAAAAAAAAAAAAAAAAAAAAAAAAAAAAAAAAAAAAAAAAAAAAAAAAAAAAAAAAAAAAAAAAAAAAAAAAAAAAAAAAAAAAAAAAAAAAAAAAAAAAAAAAAAAAAAAAAAAAAAAAAAAAAAAAAAAAAAAAAAAAAAAAAAAAAAAAAAAAAAAAAAAAAAAAAAAAAAAAAAAAAAAAAAAAAAAAAAAAAAAAAAAAAAAAAAAAAAAAAAAAAAAAAAAAAAAAAAAAAAAAAAAAAAAAAAAAAAAAAAAAAAAAAAAAAAAAAAAAAAAAAAAAAAAAAAAAAAAAAAAAAAAAAAAAAAAAAAAAAAAAAAAAAATAAAAAAAAAAAAAAAAAAAAAAAAAAAAAAAAAAAAAAAAAAAAAAAAAAAAAAAAAAAAAAAAAAAAAAAAAAAAAATAAAAAAAAAAAAAAAAAAAAAAAAAAAAAAAAAAAAAAAAAAAAAAAAAAAAAAAAAAAAAAAAAAAAAAAAAAAAAAAAAAAAAAAAAAAAAAAAAAAAAAAAAAAAAAAAAAAAAAAAAAAAAAAAAAAAAAAAAAAAAAAAAAAAAAAAAAAAAAAAAAAAAAAAAAAAAAAAAAAAAAAAAAAAAAAAAAAAAAAAAAAAAAAAAAAAAAAAAAAAAAAAAAAAAAAAAAAAAAAAAAAAAAAAAAAAAAAAAAAAAAAAAAAAAAAAAAAAAAAAAAAAAAAAAAAAAAAAAAAAAAAAAAAAAAAAAAAAAAAAAAAAAAAAAAAAAAAAATAAAAAAAAAAAAAAAAAAAAAAAAAAAAAAAAAAAAAAAAAAAAAAAAAAAAAAAAAAAAAAAAAAAAAAAAAAAAAAAAAAAAAAAAAAAAAAAAAAAAAAAAAAAAAAAAAAAAAAAAAAAAAAAAAAAAAAAAAAAAAAAAAAAAAAAAAAAAAAAAAAAAAAAAAAAAAAAAAAAAAAAAAAAAAAAAAAAAAAAAAAAAAAAAAAAAAAAAAAAAAAAAAAAAAAAAAAAAAAAAAAAAAAAAAAAAAAAAAAAAAAAAAAAAAAAAAAAAAAAAAAAAAAAAAAAAAAAAAAAAAAAAAAAAAAAAAAAAAAAAAAAAAAAAAAAAAAAAAAAAAAAAAAAAAAAAAAAAAAAAAAAAAAAAAAAAAAAAAAAAAAAAAAAAAAAAAAAAAAAAAAAAAAAAAAAAAAAAAAAAAAAAAAAAAAAAAAAAAAAAAAAAAAAAAAAAAAAAAAAAAAAAAAAAAAAAAAAAAAAAAAAAAAAAAAAAAAAAAAAAAAAAAAAAAAAAAAAAAAAAAAAAAAAAAAAAAAAAAAAAAAAAAAAAAAAAAAAAAAAAAAAAAAAAAAAAAAAAAAAAAAAAAAAAAAAAAAAAAAAAAAAAAAAAAAAAAAAAAAAAAAAAAAAAAAAAAAAAAAAAAAAAAAAAAAAAAAAAAAAAAAAAAAAAAAAAAAAAAAAAAAAAAAAAAAAAAAAAAAAAAAAAAAAAAAAAAAAAAAAAAAAAAAAAAAAAAAAAAAAAAAAAAAAAAAAAAAAAAAAAAAAAAAAAAAAAAAAAAAAAAAAAAAAAAAAAAAAAAAAAAAAAAAAAAAAAAAAAAAAAAAAAAAAAAAAAAAAAAAAAAAAAAAAAAAAAAAAAAAAAAAAAAAAAAAAAAAAAAAAAAAAAAAAAAAAAAAAAAAAAAAAAAAAAAAAAAAAAAAAAAAAAAAAAAAAAAAAAAAAAAAAAAAAAAAAAAAAAAAAAAAAAAAAAAAAAAAAAAAAAAAAAAAAAAAAAAAAAAAAAAAAAAAAAAAAAAAAAAAAAAAAAAAAAAAAAAAAAAAAAAAAAAAAAAAAAAAAAAAAAAAAAAAAAAAAAAAAAAAAAAAAAAAAAAAAAAAAAAAAAAAAAAAAAAAAAAAAAAAAAAAAAAAAAAAAAAAAAAAAAAAAAAAAAAAAAAAAAAAAAAAAAAAAAAAAAAAAAAAAAAAAAAAAAAAAAAAAAAAAAAAAAAAAAAAAAAAAAAAAAAAAAAAAAAAAAAAAAAAAAAAAAAAAAAAAAAAAAAAAAAAAAAAAAAAAAAAAAAAAAAAAAAAAAAAAAAAAAAAAAAAAAAAAAAAAAAAAAAAAAAAAAAAAAAAAAAAAAAAAAAAAAAAAAAAAAAAAAAAAAAAAAAAAAAAAAAAAAAAAAAAAAAAAAAAAAAAAAAAAAAAAAAAAAAAAAAAAAAAAAAAAAAAAAAAAAAAAAAAAAAAAAAAAAAAAAAAAAAAAAAAAAAAAAAAAAAAAAAAAAAAAAAAAAAAAAAAAAAAAAAAAAAAAAAAAAAAAAAAAAAAAAAAAAAAAAAAAAAAAAAAAAAAAAAAAAAAATAAAAAAAAAAAAAAAAAAAAAAAAAAAAAAAAAAAAAAAAAAAAAAAAAAAAAAAAAAAAAAAAAAAAAAAAAAAAAAAAAAAAAAAAAAAAAAAAAAAAAAAAAAAAAAAAAAAAAAAAAAAAAAAAAAAAAAAAAAAAAAAAAAAAAAAAAAAAAAAAAAAAAAAAAAAAAAAAAAAAAAAAAAAAAAAAAAAAAAAAAAAAAAAAAAAAAAAAAAAAAAAAAAAAAAAAAAAAAAAAAAAAAAAAAAAAAAAAAAAAAAAAAAAAAAAAAAAAAAAAAAAAAAAAAAAAAAAAAAAAAAAAAAAAAAAAAAAAAAAAAAAAAAAAAAAAAAAAAAAAAAAAAAAAAAAAAAAAAAAAAAAAAAAAAAAAAAAAAAAAAAAAAAAAAAAAAAAAAAAAAAAAAAAAAAAAAAAAAAAAAAAAAAAAAAAAAAAAAAAAAAAAAAAAAAAAAAAAAAAAAAAAAAAAAAAAAAAAAAAAAAAAAAAAAAAAAAAAAAAAAAAAAAAAAAAAAAAAAAAAAAAAAAAAAAAAAAAAAAAAAAAAAAAAAAAAAAAAAAAAAAAAAAAAAAAAAAAAAAAAAAAAAAAAAAAAAAAAAAAAAAAAAAAAAAAAAAAAAAAAAAAAAAAAAAAAAAAAAAAAAAAAAAAAAAAAAAAAAAAAAAAAAAAAAAAAAAAAAAAAAAAAAAAAAAAAAAAAAAAAAAAAAAAAAAAAAAAAAAAAAAAAAAAAAAAAAAAAAAAAAAAAAAAAAAAAAAAAAAAAAAAAAAAAAAAAAAAAAAAAAAAAAAAAAAAAAAAAAAAAAAAAAAAAAAAAAAAAAAAAAAAAAAAAAAAAAAAAAAAAAAAAAAAAAAAAAAAAAAAAAAAAAAAAAAAAAAAAAAAAAAAAAAAAAAAAAAAAAAAAAAAAAAAAAAAAAAAAAAAAAAAAAAAAAAAAAAAAAAAAAAAAAAAAAAAAAAAAAAAAAAAAAAAAAAAAAAAAAAAAAAAAAAAAAAAAAAAAAAAAAAAAAAAAAAAAAAAAAAAAAAAAAAAAAAAAAAAAAAAAAAAAAAAAAAAAAAAAAAAAAAAAAAAAAAAAAAAAAAAAAAAAAAAAAAAAAAAAAAAAAAAAAAAAAAAAAAAAAAAAAAAAAAAAAAAAAAAAAAAAAAAAAAAAAAAAAAAAAAAAAAAAAAAAAAAAAAAAAAAAAAAAAAAAAAAAAAAAAAAAAAAAAAAAAAAAAAAAAAAAAAAAAAAAAAAAAAAAAAAAAAAAAAAAAAAAAAAAAAAAAAAAAAAAAAAAAAAAAAAAAAAAAAAAAAAAAAAAAAAAAAAAAAAAAAAAAAAAAAAAAAAAAAAAAAAAAAAAAAAAAAAAAAAAAAAAAAAAAAAAAAAAAAAAAAAAAAAAAAAAAAAAAAAAAAAAAAAAAAAAAAAAAAAAAAAAAAAAAAAAAAAAAAAAAAAAAAAAAAAAAAAAAAAAAAAAAAAAAAAAAAAAAAAAAAAAAAAAAAAAAAAAAAAAAAAAAAAAAAAAAAAAAAAAAAAAAAAAAAAAAAAAAAAAAAAAAAAAAAAAAAAAAAAAAAAAAAAAAAAAAAAAAAAAAAAAAAAAAAAAAAAAAAAAAAAAAAAAAAAAAAAAAAAAAAAAAAAAAAAAAAAAAAAAAAAAAAAAAAAAAAAAAAAAAAAAAAAAAAAAAAAAAAAAAAAAAAAAAAAAAAAAAAAAAAAAAAAAAAAAAAAAAAAAAAAAAAAAAAAAAAAAAAAAAAAAAAAAAAAAAAAAAAAAAAAAAAAAAAAAAAAAAAAAAAAAAAAAAAAAAAAAAAAAAAAAAAAAAAAAAAAAAAAAAAAAAAAAAAAAAAAAAAAAAAAAAAAAAAAAAAAAAAAAAAAAAAAAAAAAAAAAAAAAAAAAAAAAAAAAAAAAAAAAAAAAAAAAAAAAAAAAAAAAAAAAAAAAAAAAAAAAAAAAAAAAAAAAAAAAAAAAAAAAAAAAAAAAAAAAAAAAAAAAAAAAAAAAAAAAAAAAAAAAAAAAAAAAAAAAAAAAAAAAAAAAAAAAAAAAAAAAAAAAAAAAAAAAAAAAAAAAAAAAAAAAAAAAAAAAAAAAAAAAAAAAAAAAAAAAAAAAAAAAAAAAAAAAAAAAAAAAAAAAAAAAAAAAAAAAAAAAAAAAAAAAAAAAAAAAAAAAAAAAAAAAAAAAAAAAAAAAAAAAAAAAAAAAAAAAAAAATAAAAAAAAAAAAAAAAAAAAAAAAAAAAAAAAAAAAAAAAAAAAAAAAAAAAAAAAAAAAAAAAAAAAAAAAAAAAAAAAAAAAAAAAAAAAAAAAAAAAAAAAAAAAAAAAAAAAAAAAAAAAAAAAAAAAAAAAAAAAAAAAAAAAAAAAAAAAAAAAAAAAAAAAAAAAAAAAAAAAAAAAAAAAAAAAAAAAAAAAAAAAAAAAAAAAAAAAAAAAAAAAAAAAAAAAAAAAAAAAAAAAAAAAAAAAAAAAAAAAAAAAAAAAAAAAAAAAAAAAAAAAAAAAAAAAAAAAAAAAAAAAAAAAAAAAAAAAAAAAAAAAAAAAAAAAAAAAAAAAAAAAAAAAAAAAAAAAAAAAAAAAAAAAAAAAAAAAAAAAAAAAAAAAAAAAAAAAAAAAAAAAAAAAAAAAAAAAAAAAAAAAAAAAAAAAAAAAAAAAAAAAAAAAAAAAAAAAAAAAAAAAAAAAAAAAAAAAAAAAAAAAAAAAAAAAAAAAAAAAAAAAAAAAAAAAAAAAAAAAAAAAAAAAAAAAAAAAAAAAAAAAAAAAAAAAAAAAAAAAAAAAAAAAAAAAAAAAAAAAAAAAAAAAAAAAAAAAAAAAAAAAAAAAAAAAAAAAAAAAAAAAAAAAAAAAAATAAAAAAAAAAAAAAAAAAAAAAAAAAAAAAAAAAAAAAAAAAAAAAAAAAAAAAAAAAAAAAAAAAAAAAAAAAAAAAAAAAAAAAAAAAAAAAAAAAAAAAAAAAAAAAAAAAAAAAAAAAAAAAAAAAAAAAAAAAAAAAAAAAAAAAAAAAAAAAAAAAAAAAAAAAAATAAAAAAAAAAAAAAAAAAAAAAAAAAAAAAAAAAAAAAAAAAAAAAAAAAAAAAAAAAAAAAAAAAAAAAAAAAAAAAAAAAAAAAAAAAAAAAAAAAAAAAAAAAAAAAAAAAAAAAAAAAAAAAAAAAAAAAAAAAAAAAAAAAAAAAAAAAAAAAAAAAAAAAAAAAAAAAAAAAAAAAAAAAAAAAAAAAAAAAAAAAAAAAAAAAAAAAAAAAAAAAAAAAAAAAAAAAAAAAAAAAAAAAAAAAAAAAAAAAAAAAAAAAAAAAAAAAAAAAAAAAAAAAAAAAAAAAAAAAAAAAAAAAAAAAAAAAAAAAAAAAAAAAAAAAAAAAAAAAAAAAAAAAAAAAAAAAAAAAAAAAAAAAAAAAAAAAAAAAAAAAAAAAAAAAAAAAAAAAAAAAAAAAAAAAAAAAAAAAAAAAAAAAAAAAAAAAAAAAAAAAAAAAAAAAAAAAAAAAAAAAAAAAAAAAAAAAAAAAAAAAAAAAAAAAAAAAAAAAAAAAAAAAAAAAAAAAAAAAAAAAAAAAAAAAAAAAAAAAAAAAAAAAAAAAAAAAAAAAAAAAAAAAAAAAAAAAAAAAAAAAAAAAAAAAAAAAAAAAAAAAAAAAAAAAAAAAAAAAAAAAAAAAAAAAAAAAAAAAAAAAAAAAAAAAAAAAAAAAAAAAAAAAAAAAAAAAAAAAAAAAAAAAAAAAAAAAAAAAAAAAAAAAAAAAAAAAAAAAAAAAAAAAAAAAAAAAAAAAAAAAAAAAAAAAAAAAAAAAAAAAAAAAAAAAAAAAAAAAAAAAAAAAAAAAAAAAAAAAAAAAAAAAAAAAAAAAAAAAAAAAAAAAAAAAAAAAAAAAAAAAAAAAAAAAAAAAAAAAAAAAAAAAAAAAAAAAAAAAAAAAAAAAAAAAAAAAAAAAAAAAAAAAAAAAAAAAAAAAAAAAAAAAAAAAAAAAAAAAAAAAAAAAAAAAAAAAAAAAAAAAAAAAAAAAAAAAAAAAAAAAAAAAAAAAAAAAAAAAAAAAAAAAAAAAAAAAAAAAAAAAAAAAAAAAAAAAAAAAAAAAAAAAAAAAAAAAAAAAAAAAAAAAAAAAAAAAAAAAAAAAAAAAAAAAAAAAAAAAAAAAAAAAAAAAAAAAAAAAAAAAAAAAAAAAAAAAAAAAAAAAAAAAAAAAAAAAAAAAAAAAAAAAAAAAAAAAAAAAAAAAAAAAAAAAAAAAAAAAAAAAAAAAAAAAAAAAAAAAAAAAAAAAAAAAAAAAAAAAAAAAAAAAAAAAAAAAAAAAAAAAAAAAAAAAAAAAAAAAAAAAAAAAAAAAAAAAAAAAAAAAAAAAAAAAAAAAAAAAAAAAAAAAAAAAAAAAAAAAAAAAAAAAAAAAAAAAAAAAAAAAAAAAAAAAAAAAAAAAAAAAAAAAAAAAAAAAAAAAAAAAAAAAAAAAAAAAAAAAAAAAAAAAAAAAAAAAAAAAAAAAAAAAAAAAAAAAAAAAAAAAAAAAAAAAAAAAAAAAAAAAAAAAAAAAAAAAAAAAAAAAAAAAAAAAAAAAAAAAAAAAAAAAAAAAAAAAAAAAAAAAAAAAAAAAAAAAAAAAAAAAAAAAAAAAAAAAAAAAAAAAAAAAAAAAAAAAAAAAAAAAAAAAAAAAAAAAAAAAAAAAAAAAAAAAAAAAAAAAAAAAAAAAAAAAAAAAAAAAAAAAAAAAAAAAAAAAAAAAAAAAAAAAAAAAAAAAAAAAAAAAAAAAAAAAAAAAAAAAAAAAAAAAAAAAAAAAAAAAAAAAAAAAAAAAAAAAAAAAAAAAAAAAAAAAAAAAAAAAAAAAAAAAAAAAAAAAAAAAAAAAAAAAAAAAAAAAAAAAAAAAAAAAAAAAAAAAAAAAAAAAAAAAAAAAAAAAAAAAAAAAAAAAAAAAAAAAAAAAAAAAAAAAAAAAAAAAAAAAAAAAAAAAAAAAAAAAAAAAAAAAAAAAAAAAAAAAAAAAAAAAAAAAAAAAAAAAAAAAAAAAAAAAAAAAAAAAAAAAAAAAAAAAAAAAAAAAAAAAAAAAAAAAAAAAAAAAAAAAAAAAAAAAAAAAAAAAAAAAAAAAAAAAAAAAAAAAAAAAAAAAAAAAAAAAAAAAAAAAAAAAAAAAAAAAAAAAAAAAAAAAAAAAAAAAAAAAAAAAAAAAAAAAAAAAAAAAAAAAAAAAAAAAAAAAAAAAAAAAAAAAAAAAAAAAAAAAAAAAAAAAAAAAAAAAAAAAAAAAAAAAAAAAAAAAAAAAAAAAAAAAAAAAAAAAAAAAAAAAAAAAAAAAAAAAAAAAAAAAAAAAAAAAAAAAAAAAAAAAAAAAAAAAAAAAAAAAAAAAAAAAAAAAAAAAAAAAAAAAAAAAAAAAAAAAAATAAAAAAAAAAAAAAAAAAAAAAAAAAAAAAAAAAAAAAAAAAAAAAAAAAAAAAAAAAAAAAAAAAAAAAAAAAAAAAAAAAAAAAAAAAAAAAAAAAAAAAAAAAAAAAAAAAAAAAAAAAAAAAAAAAAAAAAAAAAAAAAAAAAAAAAAAAAAAAAAAAAAAAAAAAAAAAAAAAAAAAAAAAAAAAAAAAAAAAAAAAAAAAAAAAAAAAAAAAAAAAAAAAAAAAAAAAAAAAAAAAAAAAAAAAAAAAAAAAAAAAAAAAAAAAAAAAAAAAAAAAAAAAAAAAAAAAAAAAAAAAAAAAAAAAAAAAAAAAAAAAAAAAAAAAAAAAAAAAAAAAAAAAAAAAAAAAAAAAAAAAAAAAAAAAAAAAAAAAAAAAAAAAAAAAAAAAAAAAAAAAAAAAAAAAAAAAAAAAAAAAAAAAAAAAAAAAAAAAAAAAAAAAAAAAAAAAAAAAAAAAAAAAAAAAAAAAAAAAAAAAAAAAAAAAAAAAAAAAAAAAAAAAAAAAAAAAAAAAAAAAAAAAAAAAAAAAAAAAAAAAAAAAAAAAAAAAAAAAAAAAAAAAAAAAAAAAAAAAAAAAAAAAAAAAAAAAAAAAAAAAAAAAAAAAAAAAAAAAAAAAAAAAAAAAAAAAAAAAAAAAAAAAAAAAAAAAAAAAAAAAAAAAAAAAAAAAAAAAAAAAAAAAAAAAAAAAAAAAAAAAAAAAAAAAAAAAAAAAAAAAAAAAAAAAAAAAAAAAAAAAAAAAAAAAAAAAAAAAAAAAAAAAAAAAAAAAAAAAAAAAAAAAAAAAAAAAAAAAAAAAAAAAAAAAAAAAAAAAAAAAAAAAAAAAAAAAAAAAAAAAAAAAAAAAAAAAAAAAAAAAAAAAAAAAAAAAAAAAAAAAAAAAAAAAAAAAAAAAAAAAAAAAAAAAAAAAAAAAAAAAAAAAAAAAAAAAAAAAAAAAAAAAAAAAAAAAAAAAAAAAAAAAAAAAAAAAAAAAAAAAAAAAAAAAAAAAAAAAAAAAAAAAAAAAAAAAAAAAAAAAAAAAAAAAAAAAAAAAAAAAAAAAAAAAAAAAAAAAAAAAAAAAAAAAAAAAAAAAAAAAAAAAAAAAAAAAAAAAAAAAAAAAAAAAAAAAAAAAAAAAAAAAAAAAAAAAAAAAAAAAAAAAAAAAAAAAAAAAAAAAAAAAAAAAAAAAAAAAAAAAAAAAAAAAAAAAAAAAAAAAAAAAAAAAAAAAAAAAAAAAAAAAAAAAAAAAAAAAAAAAAAAAAAAAAAAAAAAAAAAAAAAAAAAAAAAAAAAAAAAAAAAAAAAAAAAAAAAAAAAAAAAAAAAAAAAAAAAAAAAAAAAAAAAAAAAAAAAAAAAAAAAAAAAAAAAAAAAAAAAAAAAAAAAAAAAAAAAAAAAAAAAAAAAAAAAAAAAAAAAAAAAAAAAAAAAAAAAAAAAAAAAAAAAAAAAAAAAAAAAAAAAAAAAAAAAAAAAAAAAAAAAAAAAAAAAAAAAAAAAAAAAAAAAAAAAAAAAAAAAAAAAAAAAAAAAAAAAAAAAAAAAAAAAAATAAAAAAAAAAAAAAAAAAAAAAAAAAAAAAAAAAAAAAAAAAAAAAAAAAAAAAAAAAAAAAAAAAAAAAAAAAAAAAAAAAAAAAAAAAAAAAAAAAAAAAAAAAAAAAAAAAAAAAAAAAAAAAAAAAAAAAAAAAAAAAAAAAAAAAAAAAAAAAAAAAAAAAAAAAAAAAAAAAAAAAAAAAAAAAAAAAAAAAAAAAAAAAAAAAAAAAAAAAAAAAAAAAAAAAAAAAAAAAAAAAAAAAAAAAAAAAAAAAAAAAAAAAAAAAAAAAAAAAAAAAAAAAAAAAAAAAAAAAAAAAAAAAAAAAAAAAAAAAAAAAAAAAAAAAAAAAAAAAAAAAAAAAAAAAAAAAAAAAAAAAAAAAAAAAAAAAAAAAAAAAAAAAAAAAAAAAAAAAAAAAAAAAAAAAAAAAAAAAAAAAAAAAAAAAAAAAAAAAAAAAAAAAAAAAAAAAAAAAAAAAAAAAAAAAAAAAAAAAAAAAAAAAAAAAAAAAAAAAAAAAAAAAAAAAAAAAAAAAAAAAAAAAAAAAAAAAAAAAAAAAAAAAAAAAAAAAAAAAAAAAAAAAAAAAAAAAAAAAAAAAAAAAAAAAAAAAAAAAAAAAAAAAAAAAAAAAAAAAAAAAAAAAAAAAAAAAAAAAAAAAAAAAAAAAAAAAAAAAAAAAAAAAAAAAAAAAAAAAAAAAAAAAAAAAAAAAAAAAAAAAAAAAAAAAAAAAAAAAAAAAAAAAAAAAAAAAAAAAAAAAAAAAAAAAAAAAAAAAAAAAAAAAAAAAAAAAAAAAAAAAAAAAAAAAAAAAAAAAAAAAAAAAAAAAAAAAAAAAAAAAAAAAAAAAAAAAAAAAAAAAAAAAAAAAAAAAAAAAAAAAAAAAAAAAAAAAAAAAAAAAAAAAAAAAAAAAAAAAAAAAAAAAAAAAAAAAAAAAAAAAAAAAAAAAAAAAAAAAAAAAAAAAAAAAAAAAAAAAAAAAAAAAAAAAAAAAAAAAAAAAAAAAAAAAAAAAAAAAAAAAAAAAAAAAAAAAAAAAAAAAAAAAAAAAAAAAAAAAAAAAAAAAAAAAAAAAAAAAAAAAAAAAAAAAAAAAAAAAAAAAAAAAAAAAAAAAAAAAAAAAAAAAAAAAAAAAAAAAAAAAAAAAAAAAAAAAAAAAAAAAAAAAAAAAAAAAAAAAAAAAAAAAAAAAAAAAAAAAAAAAAAAAAAAAAAAAAAAAAAAAAAAAAAAAAAAAAAAAAAAAAAAAAAAAAAAAAAAAAAAAAAAAAAAAAAAAAAAAAAAAAAAAAAAAAAAAAAAAAAAAAAAAAAAAAAAAAAAAAAAAAAAAAAAAAAAAAAAAAAAAAAAAAAAAAAAAAAAAAAAAAAAAAAAAAAAAAAAAAAAAAAAAAAAAAAAAAAAAAAAAAAAAAAAAAAAAAAAAAAAAAAAAAAAAAAAAAAAAAAAAAAAAAAAAAAAAAAAAAAAAAAAAAAAAAAAAAAAAAAAAAAAAAAAAAAAAAAAAAAAAAAAAAAAAAAAAAAAAAAAAAAAAAAAAAAAAAAAAAAAAAAAAAAAAAAAAAAAAAAAAAAAAAAAAAAAAAAAAAAAAAAAAAAAAAAAAAAAAAAAAAAAAAAAAAAAAAAAAAAAAAAAAAAAAAAAAAAAAAAAAAAAAAAAAAAAAAAAAAAAAAAAAAAAAAAAAAAAAAAAAAAAAAAAAAAAAAAAAAAAAAAAAAAAAAAAAAAAAAAAAAAAAAAAAAAAAAAAAAAAAAAAAAAAAAAAAAAAAAAAAAAAAAAAAAAAAAAAAAAAAAAAAAAAAAAAAAAAAAAAAAAAAAAAAAAAAAAAAAAAAAAAAAAAAAAAAAAAAAAAAAAAAAAAAAAAAAAAAAAAAAAAAAAAAAAAAAAAAAAAAAAAAAAAAAAAAAAAAAAAAAAAAAAAAAAAAAAAAAAAAAAAAAAAAAAAAAAAAAAAAAAAAAAAAAAAAAAAAAAAAAAAAAAAAAAAAAAAAAAAAAAAAAAAAAAAAAAAAAAAAAAAAAAAAAAAAAAAAAAAAAAAAAAAAAAAAAAAAAAAAAAAAAAAAAAAAAAAAAAAAAAAAAAAAAAAAAAAAAAAAAAAAAAAAAAAAAAAAAAAAAAAAAAAAAAAAAAAAAAAAAAAAAAAAAAAAAAAAAAAAAAAAAAAAAAAAAAAAAAAAAAAAAAAAAAAAAAAAAAAAAAAAAAAAAAAAAAAAAAAAAAAAAAAAAAAAAAAAAAAAAAAAAAAAAAAAAAAAAAAAAAAAAAAAAAAAAAAAAAAAAAAAAAAAAAAAAAAAAAAAAAAAAAAAAAAAAAAAAAAAAAAAAAAAAAAAAAAAAAAAAAAAAAAAAAAAAAAAAAAAAAAAAAAAAAAAAAAAAAAAAAAAAAAAAAAAAAAAAAAAAAAAAAAAAAAAAAAAAAAAAAAAAAAAAAAAAAAAAAAAAAAAAAAAAAAAAAAAATAAAAAAAAAAAAAAAAAAAAAAAAAAAAAAAAAAAAAAAAAAAAAAAAAAAAAAAAAAAAAAAAAAAAAAAAAAAAAAAAAAAAAAAAAAAAAAAAAAAAAAAAAAAAAAAAAAAAAAAAAAAAAAAAAAAAAAAAAAAAAAAAAAAAAAAAAAAAAAAAAAAAAAAAAAAAAAAAAAAAAAAAAAAAAAAAAAAAAAAAAAAAAAAAAAAAAAAAAAAAAAAAAAAAAAAAAAAAAAAAAAAAAAAAAAAAAAAAAAAAAAAAAAAAAAAAAAAAAAAAAAAAAAAAAAAAAAAAAAAAAAAAAAAAAAAAAAAAAAAAAAAAAAAAAAAAAAAAAAAAAAAAAAAAAAAAAAAAAAAAAAAAAAAAAAAAAAAAAAAAAAAAAAAAAAAAAAAAAAAAAAAAAAAAAAAAAAAAAAAAAAAAAAAAAAAAAAAAAAAAAAAAAAAAAAAAAAAAAAAAAAAAAAAAAAAAAAAAAAAAAAAAAAAAAAAAAAAAAAAAAAAAAAAAAAAAAAAAAAAAAAAAAAAAAAAAAAAAAAAAAAAAAAAAAAAAAAAAAAAAAAAAAAAAAAAAAAAAAAAAAAAAAAAAAAAAAAAAAAAAAAAAAAAAAAAAAAAAAAAAAAAAAAAAAATAAAAAAAAAAAAAAAAAAAAAAAAAAAAAAAAAAAAAAAAAAAAAAAAAAAAAAAAAAAAAAAAAAAAAAAAAAAAAAAAAAAAAAAAAAAAAAAAAAAAAAAAAAAAAAAAAAAAAAAAAAAAAAAAAAAAAAAAAAAAAAAAAAAAAAAAAAAAAAAAAAAAAAAAAAAAAAAAAAAAAAAAAAAAAAAAAAAAAAAAAAAAAAAAAAAAAAAAAAAAAAAAAAAAAAAAAAAAAAAAAAAAAAAAAAAAAAAAAAAAAAAAAAAAAAAAAAAAAAAAAAAAAAAAAAAAAAAAAAAAAAAAAAAAAAAAAAAAAAAAAAAAAAAAAAAAAAAAAAAAAAAAAAAAAAAAAAAAAAAAAAAAAAAAAAAAAAAAAAAAAAAAAAAAAAAAAAAAAAAAAAAAAAAAAAAAAAAAAAAAAAAAAAAAAAAAAAAAAAAAAAAAAAAAAAAAAAAAAAAAAAAAAAAAAAAAAAAAAAAAAAAAAAAAAAAAAAAAAAAAAAAAAAAAAAAAAAAAAAAAAAAAAAAAAAAAAAAAAAAAAAAAAAAAAAAAAAAAAAAAAAAAAAAAAAAAAAAAAAAAAAAAAAAAAAAAAAAAAAAAAAAAAAAAAAAAAAAAAAAAAAAAAAAAAAAAAAAAAAAAAAAAAAAAAAAAAAAAAAAAAAAAAAAAAAAAAAAAAAAAAAAAAAAAAAAAAAAAAAAAAAAAAAAAAAAAAAAAAAAAAAAAAAAAAAAAAAAAAAAAAAAAAAAAAAAAAAAAAAAAAAAAAAAAAAAAAAAAAAAAAAAAAAAAAAAAAAAAAAAAAAAAAAAAAAAAAAAAAAAAAAAAAAAAAAAAAAAAAAAAAAAAAAAAAAAAAAAAAAAAAAAAAAAAAAAAAAAAAAAAAAAAAAAAAAAAAAAAAAAAAAAAAAAAAAAAAAAAAAAAAAAAAAAAAAAAAAAAAAAAAAAAAAAAAAAAAAAAAAAAAAAAAAAAAAAAAAAAAAAAAAAAAAAAAAAAAAAAAAAAAAAAAAAAAAAAAAAAAAAAAAAAAAAAAAAAAAAAAAAAAAAAAAAAAAAAAAAAAAAAAAAAAAAAAAAAAAAAAAAAAAAAAAAAAAAAAAAAAAAAAAAAAAAAAAAAAAAAAAAAAAAAAAAAAAAAAAAAAAAAAAAAAAAAAAAAAAAAAAAAAAAAAAAAAAAAAAAAAAAAAAAAAAAAAAAAAAAAAAAAAAAAAAAAAAAAAAAAAAAAAAAAAAAAAAAAAAAAAAAAAAAAAAAAAAAAAAAAAAAAAAAAAAAAAAAAAAAAAAAAAAAAAAAAAAAAAAAAAAAAAAAAAAAAAAAAAAAAAAAAAAAAAAAAAAAAAAAAAAAAAAAAAAAAAAAAAAAAAAAAAAAAAAAAAAAAAAAAAAAAAAAAAAAAAAAAAAAAAAAAAAAAAAAAAAAAAAAAAAAAAAAAAAAAAAAAAAAAAAAAAAAAAAAAAAAAAAAAAAAAAAAAAAAAAAAAAAAAAAAAAAAAAAAAAAAAAAAAAAAAAAAAAAAAAAAAAAAAAAAAAAAAAAAAAAAAAAAAAAAAAAAAAAAAAAAAAAAAAAAAAAAAAAAAAAAAAAAAAAAAAAAAAAAAAAAAAAAAAAAAAAAAAAAAAAAAAAAAAAAAAAAAAAAAAAAAAAAAAAAAAAAAAAAAAAAAAAATAAAAAAAAAAAAAAAAAAAAAAAAAAAAAAAAAAAAAAAAAAAAAAAAAAAAAAAAAAAAAAAAAAAAAAAAAAAAAAAAAAAAAAAAAAAAAAAAAAAAAAAAAAAAAAAAAAAAAAAAAAAAAAAAAAAAAAAAAAAAAAAAAAAAAAAAAAAAAAAAAAAAAAAAAAAAAAAAAAAAAAAAAAAAAAAAAAAAAAAAAAAAAAAAAAAAAAAAAAAAAAAAAAAAAAAAAAAAAAAAAAAAAAAAAAAAAAAAAAAAAAAAAAAAAAAAAAAAAAAAAAAAAAAAAAAAAAAAAAAAAAAAAAAAAAAAAAAAAAAAAAAAAAAAAAAAAAAAAAAAAAAAAAAAAAAAAAAAAAAAAAAAAAAAAAAAAAAAAAAAAAAAAAAAAAAAAAAAAAAAAAAAAAAAAAAAAAAAAAAAAAAAAAAAAAAAAAAAAAAAAAAAAAAAAAAAAAAAAAAAAAAAAAAAAAAAAAAAAAAAAAAAAAAAAAAAAAAAAAAAAAAAAAAAAAAAAAAAAAAAAAAAAAAAAAAAAAAAAAAAAAAAAAAAAAAAAAAAAAAAAAAAAAAAAAAAAAAAAAAAAAAAAAAAAAAAAAAAAAAAAAAAAAATAAAAAAAAAAAAAAAAAAAAAAAAAAAAAAAAAAAAAAAAAAAAAAAAAAAAAAAAAAAAAAAAAAAAAAAAAAAAAAAAAAAAAAAAAAAAAAAAAAAAAAAAAAAAAAAAAAAAAAAAAAAAAAAAAAAAAAAAAAAAAAAAAAAAAAAAAAAAAAAAAAAAAAAAAAAAAAAAAAAAAAAAAAAAAAAAAAAAAAAAAAAAAAAAAAAAAAAAAAAAAAAAAAAAAAAAAAAAAAAAAAAAAAAAAAAAAAAAAAAAAAAAAAAAAAAAAAAAAAAAAAAAAAAAAAAAAAAAAAAAAAAAAAAAAAAAAAAAAAAAAAAAAAAAAAAAAAAAAAAAAAAAAAAAAAAAAAAAAAAAAAAAAAAAAAAAAAAAAAAAAAAAAAAAAAAAAAAAAAAAAAAAAAAAAAAAAAAAAAAAAAAAAAAAAAAAAAAAAAAAAAAAAAAAAAAAAAAAAAAAAAAAAAAAAAAAAAAAAAAAAAAAAAAAAAAAAAAAAAAAAAAAAAAAAAAAAAAAAAAAAAAAAAAAAAAAAAAAAAAAAAAAAAAAAAAAAAAAAAAAAAAAAAAAAAAAAAAAAAAAAAAAAAAAAAAAAAAAAAAAAAAAAAAAAAAAAAAAAAAAAAAAAAAAAAAAAAAAAAAATAAAAAAAAAAAAAAAAAAAAAAAAAAAAAAAAAAAAAAAAAAAAAAAAAAAAAAAAAAAAAAAAAAAAAAAAAAAAAAAAAAAAAAAAAAAAAAAAAAAAAAAAAAAAAAAAAAAAAAAAAAAAAAAAAAAAAAAAAAAAAAAAAAAAAAAAAAAAAAAAAAAAAAAAAAAAAAAAAAAAAAAAAAAAAAAAAAAAAAAAAAAAAAAAAAAAAAAAAAAAAAAAAAAAAAAAAAAAAAAAAAAAAAAAAAAAAAAAAAAAAAAAAAAAAAAAAAAAAAAAAAAAAAAAAAAAAAAAAAAAAAAAAAAAAAAAAAAAAAAAAAAAAAAAAAAAAAAAAAAAAAAAAAAAAAAAAAAAAAAAAAAAAAAAAAAAAAAAAAAAAAATAAAAAAAAAAAAAAAAAAAAAAAAAAAAAAAAAAAAAAAAAAAAAAAAAAAAAAAAAAAAAAAAAAAAAAAAAAAAAAAAAAAAAAAAAAAAAAAAAAAAAAAAAAAAAAAAAAAAAAAAAAAAAAAAAAAAAAAAAAAAAAAAAAAAAAAAAAAAAAAAAAAAAAAAAAAAAAAAAAAAAAAAAAAAAAAAAAAAAAAAAAAAAAAAAAAAAAAAAAAAAAAAAAAAAAAAAAAAAAAAAAAAAAAAAAAAAAAAAAAAAAAAAAAAAAAAAAAAAAAAAAAAAAAAAAAAAAAAAAAAAAAAAAAAAAAAAAAAAAAAAAAAAAAAAAAAAAAAAAAAAAAAAAAAAAAAAAAAAAAAAAAAAAAAAAAAAAAAAAAAAAAAAAAAAAAAAAAAAAAAAAAAAAAAAAAAAAAAAAAAAAAAAAAAAAAAAAAAAAAAAAAAAAAAAAAAAAAAAAAAAAAAAAAAAAAAAAAAAAAAAAAAAAAAAAAAAAAAAAAAAAAAAAAAAAAAAAAAAAAAAAAAAAAAAAAAAAAAAAAAAAAAAAAAAAAAAAAAAAAAAAAAAAAAAAAAAAAAAAAAAAAAAAAAAAAAAAAAAAAAAAAAAAAAAAAAAAAAAAAAAAAAAAAAAAAAAAAAAAAAAAAAAAAAAAAAAAAAAAAAAAAAAAAAAAAAAAAAAAAAAAAAAAAAAAAAAAAAAAAAAAAAAAAAAAAAAAAAAAAAAAAAAAAAAAAAAAAAAAAAAAAAAAAAAAAAAAAAAAAAAAAAAAAAAAAAAAAAAAAAAAAAAAAAAAAAAAAAAAAAAAAAAAAAAAAAAAAAAAAAAAAAAAAAAAAAAAAAAAAAAAAAAAAAAAAAAAAAAAAAAAAAAAAAAAAAAAAAAAAAAAAAAAAAAAAAAAAAAAAAAAAAAAAAAAAAAAAAAAAAAAAAAAAAAAAAAAAAAAAAAAAAAAAAAAAAAAAAAAAAAAAAAAAAAAAAAAAAAAAAAAAAAAAAAAAAAAAAAAAAAAAAAAAAAAAAAAAAAAAAAAAAAAAAAAAAAAAAAAAAAAAAAAAAAAAAAAAAAAAAAAAAAAAAAAAAAAAAAAAAAAAAAAAAAAAAAAAAAAAAAAAAAAAAAATAAAAAAAAAAAAAAAAAAAAAAAAAAAAAAAAAAAAAAAAAAAAAAAAAAAAAAAAAAAAAAAAAAAAAAAAAAAAAAAAAAAAAAAAAAAAAAAAAAAAAAAAAAAAAAAAAAAAAAAAAAAAAAAAAAAAAAAAAAAAAAAAAAAAAAAAAAAAAAAAAAAAAAAAAAAAAAAAAAAAAAAAAAAAAAAAAAAAAAAAAAAAAAAAAAAAAAAAAAAAAAAAAAAAAAAAAAAAAAAAAAAAAAAAAAAAAAAAAAAAAAAAAAAAAAAAAAAAAAAAAAAAAAAAAAAAAAAAAAAAAAAAAAAAAAAAAAAAAAAAAAAAAAAAAAAAAAAAAAAAAAAAAAAAAAAAAAAAAAAAAAAAAAAAAAAAAAAAAAAAAAAAAAAAAAAAAAAAAAAAAAAAAAAAAAAAAAAAAAAAAAAAAAAAAAAAAAAAAAAAAAAAAAAAAAAAAAAAAAAAAAAAAAAAAAAAAAAAAAAAAAAAAAAAAAAAAAAAAAAAAAAAAAAAAAAAAAAAAAAAAAAAAAAAAAAAAAAAAAAAATAAAAAAAAAAAAAAAAAAAAAAAAAAAAAAAAAAAAAAAAAAAAAAAAAAAAAAAAAAAAAAAAAAAAAAAAAAAAAAAAAAAAAAAAAAAAAAAAAAAAAAAAAAAAAAAAAAAAAAAAAAAAAAAAAAAAAAAAAAAAAAAAAAAAAAAAAAAAAAAAAAAAAAAAAAAAAAAAAAAAAAAAAAAAAAAAAAAAAAAAAAAAAAAAAAAAAAAAAAAAAAAAAAAAAAAAAAAAAAAAAAAAAAAAAAAAAAAAAAAAAAAAAAAAAAAAAAAAAAAAAAAAAAAAAAAAAAAAAAAAAAAAAAAAAAAAAAAAAAAAAAAAAAAAAAAAAAAAAAAAAAAAAAAAAAAAAAAAAAAAAAAAAAAAAAAAAAAAAAAAAAAAAAAAAAAAAAAAAAAAAAAAAAAAAAAAAAAAAAAAAAAAAAAAAAAAAAAAAAAAAAAAAAAAAAAAAAAAAAAAAAAAAAAAAAAAAAAAAAAAAAAAAAAAAAAAAAAAAAAAAAAAAAAAAAAAAAAAAAAAAAAAAAAAAAAAAAAAAAAAAAAAAAAAAAAAAAAAAAAAAAAAAAAAAAAAAAAAAAAAAAAAAAAAAAAAAAAAAAAAAAAAAAAAAAAAAAAAAAAAAAAAAAAAAAAAAAAAAAAAAAAAAAAAAAAAAAAAAAAAAAAAAAAAAAAAAAAAAAAAAAAAAAAAAAAAAAAAAAAAAAAAAAAAAAAAAAAAAAAAAAAAAAAAAAAAAAAAAAAAAAAAAAAAAAAAAAAAAAAAAAAAAAAAAAAAAAAAAAAAAAAAAAAAAAAAAAAAAAAAAAAAAAAAAAAAAAAAAAAAAAAAAAAAAAAAAAAAAAAAAAAAAAAAAAAAAAAAAAAAAAAAAAAAAAAAAAAAAAAAAAAAAAAAAAAAAAAAAAAAAAAAAAAAAAAAAAAAAAAAAAAAAAAAAAAAAAAAAAAAAAAAAAAAAAAAAAAAAAAAAAAAAAAAAAAAAAAAAAAAAAAAAAAAAAAAAAAAAAAAAAAAAAAAAAAAAAAAAAAAAAAAAAAAAAAAAAAAAAAAAAAAAAAAAAAAAAAAAAAAAAAAAAAAAAAAAAAAAAAAAAAAAAAAAAAAAAAAAAAAAAAAAAAAAAAAAAAAAAAAAAAAAAAAAAAAAAAAAAAAAAAAAAAAAAAAAAAAAAAAAAAAAAAAAAAAAAAAAAAAAAAAAAAAAAAAAAAAAAAAAAAAAAAAAAAAAAAAAAAAAAAAAAAAAAAAAAAAAAAAAAAAAAAAAAAAAAAAAAAAAAAAAAAAAAAAAAAAAAAAAAAAAAAAAAAAAAAAAAAAAAAAAAAAAAAAAAAAAAAAAAAAAAAAAAAAAAAAAAAAAAAAAAAAAAAAAAAAAAAAAAAAAAAAAAAAAAAAAAAAAAAAAAAAAAAAAAAAAAAAAAAAAAAAAAAAAAAAAAAAAAAAAAAAAAAAAAAAAAAAAAAAAAAAAAAAAAAAAAAAAAAAAAAAAAAAAAAAAAAAAAAAAAAAAAAAAAAAAAAAAAAAAAAAAAAAAAAAAAAAAAAAAAAAAAAAAAAAAAAAAAAAAAAAAAAAAAAAAAAAAAAAAAAAAAAAAAAAAAAAAAAAAAAAAAAAAAAAAAAAAAAAAAAAAAAAAAAAAAAAAAAAAAAAAAAAAAAAAAAAAAAAAAAAAAAAAAAAAAAAAAAAAAAAAAAAAAAAAAAAAAAAAAAAAAAAAAAAAAAAAAAAAAAAAAAAAAAAAAAAAAAAAAAAAAAAAAAAAAAAAAAAAAAAAAAAAAAAAAAAAAAAAAAAAAAAAAAAAAAAAAAAAAAAAAAAAAAAAAAAAAAAAAAAAAAAAAAAAAAAAAATAAAAAAAAAAAAAAAAAAAAAAAAAAAAAAAAAAAAAAAAAAAAAAAAAAAAAAAAAAAAAAAAAAAAAAAAAAAAAAAAAAAAAAAAAAAAAAAAAAAAAAAAAAAAAAAAAAAAAAAAAAAAAAAAAAAAAAAAAAAAAAAAAAAAAAAAAAAAAAAAAAAAAAAAAAAAAAAAAAAAAAAAAAAAAAAAAAAAAAAAAAAAAAAAAAAAAAAAAAAAAATAAAAAAAAAAAAAAAAAAAAAAAAAAAAAAAAAAAAAAAAAAAAAAAAAAAAAAAAAAAAAAAAAAAAAAAAAAAAAAAAAAAAAAAAAAAAAAAAAAAAAAAAAAAAAAAAAAAAAAAAAAAAAAAAAAAAAAAAAAAAAAAAAAAAAAAAAAAAAAAAAAAAAAAAAAAAAAAAAAAAAAAAAAAAAAAAAAAAAAAAAAAAAAAAAAATAAAAAAAAAAAAAAAAAAAAAAAAAAAAAAAAAAAAAAAAAAAAAAAAAAAAAAAAAAAAAAAAAAAAAAAAAAAAAAAAAAAAAAAAAAAAAAAAAAAAAAAAAAAAAAAAAAAAAAAAAAAAAAAAAAAAAAAAAAAAAAAAAAAATAAAAAAAAAAAAAAAAAAAAAAAAAAAAAAAAAAAAAAAAAAAAAAAAAAAAAAAAAAAAAAAAAAAAAAAAAAAAAAAAAAAAAAAAAAAAAAAAAAAAAAAAAAAAAAAAAAAAAAAAAAAAAAAAAAAAAAAAAAAAAAAAAAAAAAAAAAAAAAAAAAAAAAAAAAAAAAAAAAAAAAAAAATAAAAAAAAAAAAAAAAAAAAAAAAAAAAAAAAAAAAAAAAAAAAAAAAAAAAAAAAAAAAAAAAAAAAAAAAAAAAAAAAAAAAAAAAAAAAAAAAAAAAAAAAAAAAAAAAAAAAAAAAAAAAAAAAAAAAAAAAAAAAAAAAAAAAAAAAAAAAAAAAAAAAAAAAATAAAAAAAAAAAAAAAAAAAAAAAAAAAAAAAAAAAAAAAAAAAAAAAAAAAAAAAAAAAAAAAAAAAAAAAAAAAAAAAAAAAAAAAAAAAAAAAAAAAAAAAAAAAAAAAAAAAAAAAAAAAAAAAAAAAAAAAAAAAAAAAAAAAAAAAAAAAAAAAAAAAAAAAAAAAAAAAAAAAAAAAAAAAAAAAAAAAAAAAAAAAAAAAAAAAAAAAAAAAAAAAAAAAAAAAAAAAAAAAAAAAAAAAAAAAAAAAAAAAAAAAAAAAAAAAAAAAAAAAAAAAAAAAAAAAAAAAAAAAAAAAAAAAAAAAAAAAAAAAAAAAAAAAAAAAAAAAAAAAAAAAAAAAAAAAAAAAAAAAAAAAAAAAAAAAAAAAAAAAAAAAAAAAAAAAAAAAAAAAAAAAAAAAAAAAAAAAAAAAAAAAAAAAAAAAAAAAAAAAAAAAAAAAAAAAAAAAAAAAAAAAAAAAAAAAAAAAAAAAAAAAAAAAAAAAAAAAAAAAAAAAAAAAAAAAAAAAAAAAAAAAAAAAAAAAAAAAAAAAAAAAAAAAAAAAAAAAAAAAAAAAAAAAAAAAAAAAAAAAAAAAAAAAAAAAAAAAAAAAAAAAAAAAAAAAAAAAAAAAAAAAAAAAAAAAAAAAAAAAAAAAAAAAAAAAAAATAAAAAAAAAAAAAAAAAAAAAAAAAAAAAAAAAAAAAAAAAAAAAAAAAAAAAAAAAAAAAAAAAAAAAAAAAAAAAAAAAAAAAAAAAAAAAAAAAAAAAAAAAAAAAAAAAAAAAAAAAAAAAAAAAAAAAAAAAAAAAAAAAAAAAAAAAAAAAAAAAAAAAAAAAAAAAAAAAAAAAAAAAAAAAAAAAAAAAAAAAAAAAAAAAAAAAAAAAAAAAAAAAAAAAAAAAAAAAAAAAAAAAAAAAAAAAAAAAAAAAAAAAAAAAAAAAAAAAAAAAAAAAAAAAAAAAAAAAAAAAAAAAAAAAAAAAAAAAAAAAAAAAAAAAAAAAAAAAAAAAAAAAAAAAAAAAAAAAAAAAATAAAAAAAAAAAAAAAAAAAAAAAAAAAAAAAAAAAAAAAAAAAAAAAAAAAAAAAAAAAAAAAAAAAAAAAAAAAAAAAAAAAAAAAAAAAAAAAAAAAAAAAAAAAAAAAAAAAAAAAAAAAAAAAAAAAAAAAAAAAAAAAAAAAAAAAAAAAAAAAAAAAAAAAAAAAAAAAAAAAAAAAAAAAAAAAAAAAAAAAAAAAAAAAAAAAAAAAAAAAAAAAAAAAAAAAAAAAAAAAAAAAAAAAAAAAAAAAAAAAAAAAAAAAAAAAAAAAACAAAAAAAAAAAAAAAAAAAAAAAAAAAAAAAAAAAAAAAAAAAAAAAAAAAAAAAAAAAAAAAAAAAAAAAAAAAAAAAAAAAAAAAAAAAAAAAAAAAAAAAAAAAAAAAAAAAAAAAAAAAAAAAAAAAAAAAAAAAAAAAAAAAAAAAAAAAAAAAAAAAAAAAAAAAAAAAAAAAAAAAAAAAAAAAAAAAAAAAAAAAAAAAAAAAAAAAAAAAAAAAAAAAAAAAAAAAAAAAAAAAAAAAAAAAAAAAAAAAAAAAAAAAAAAAAAAAAAAAAAAAAAAAAAAAAAAAAAAAAAAAAAAAAAAAAAAAAAAAAAAAAAAAAAAAAAAAAAAAAAAAAAAAAAAAAAAAAAAAAAAAAAAAAAAAAAAAAAAAAAAAAAAAAAAAAAAAAAAAAAAAAAAAAAAAAAAAAAAAAAAAAAAAAAAAAAAAAAAAAAAAAAAAAAAAAAAAAAAAAAAAAAAAAAAAAAAAAAAAAAAAAAAAAAAAAAAAAAAAAAAAAAAAAAAAAAAAAAAAAAAAAAAAAAAAAAAAAAAAAAAAAAAAAATAAAAAAAAAAAAAAAAAAAAAAAAAAAAAAAAAAAAAAAAAAAAAAAAAAAAAAAAAAAAAAAAAAAAAAAAAAAAAAAAAAAAAAAAAAAAAAAAAAAAAAAAAAAAAAAAAAAAAAAAAAAAAAAAAAAAAAAAAAAAAAAAAAAAAAAAAAAAAAAAAAAAAAAAAAAAAAAAAAAAAAAAAAAAAAAAAAAAAAAAAAAAAAAAAAAAAAAAAAAAAAAAAAAAAAAAAAAAAAAAAAAAAAAAAAAAAAAAAAAAAAAAAAAAAAAAAAAAAAAAAAAAAAAAAAAAAAAAAAAAAAAAAAAAAAAAAAAAAAAAAAAAAAAAAAAAAAAAAAAAAAAAAAAAAAAAAAAAAAAAAAAAAAAAAAAAAAAAAAAAAAAAAAAAAAAAAAACAAAAAAAAAAAAAAAAAAAAAAAAAAAAAAAAAAAAAAAAAAAAAAAAAAAAAAAAAAAAAAAAAAAAAAAAAAAAAAAAAAAAAAAAAAAAAAAAAAAAAAAAAAAAAAAAAAAAAAAAAAAAAAAAAAAAAAAAAAAAAAAAAAAAAAAAAAAAAAAAAAAAAAAAAAAAAAAAAAAAAAAAAAAAAAAAAAAAAAAAAAAAAAAAAAAAAAAAAAAAAAAAAAAAAAAAAAAAAAAAAAAAAAAAAAAAAAAAAAAAAAAAAAAAAAAAAAAAAAAAAAAAAAAAAAAAAAAAAAAAAAAAAAAAAAAAAAAAAAAAAAAAAAAAAAAAAAAAAAAAAAAAAAAAAAAAAAAAAAAAAAAAAATAAAAAAAAAAAAAAAAAAAAAAAAAAAAAAAAAAAAAAAAAAAAAAAAAAAAAAAAAAAAAATAAAAAAAAAAAAAAAAAAAAAAAAAAAAAAAAAAAAAAAAAAAAAAAAAAAAAAAAAAAAAAAAAAAAAAAAAAAAAAAAAAAAAAAAAAAAAAAAAAAAAAAAAAAAAAAAAAAAAAAAAAAAAAAAAAAAAAAAAAAAAAAAAAAAAAAAAAAAAAAAAAAAAAAAAAAAAAAAAAAAAAAAAAAAAAAAAAAAAAAAAAAAAAAAAAAAAAAAAAAAAAAAAAAAAAAAAAAAAAAAAAAAAAAAAAAAAAAAAAAAAAAAAAAAAAAAAAAAAAAAAAAAAAAAAAAAAAAAAAAAAAAGAAAAAAAAAAAAAAAAAAAAAAAAAAAAAAAAAAAAAAAAAAAAAAAAAAAAAAAAAAAAAAAAAAAAAAAAAAAAAAAAAAAAAAAAAAAAAAAAAAAAAAAAAAAAAAAAAAAAAAAAAAAAAAAAAAAAAAAAAAAAAAAAAAAAAAAAAAAAAAAAAAAAAAAAAAAAAAAAAAAAAAAAAAAAAAAAAAAAAAAAAAAAAAAAAAAAAAAAAAAAAAAAAAAAAAAAAAAAAAAAAAAAAAAAAAAAAAAAAAAAAAAAAAAAAAAAAAAAAAAAAAAAAAAAAAAACAAAAAAAAAAAAAAAAAAAAAAAAAAAAAAAAAAAAAAAAAAAAAAAAAAAAAAAATAAAAAAAAAAAAAAATAAAAAAAAAAAAAAAAAAAAAAAAAAAAAAAAAAAAAAAAAAAAAAAAAAAAAAAAAAAAAAAAAAAAAAAAAAAAAAAAAAAAAAAAAAAAAAAAAAAAAAAAAAAAAAAAAAAAAAAAAAAAAAAAAAAAAAAAAAAAAAAAAAAAAAAAAAAAAAAAAAAAAAAAAAAAAAAAAAAAAAAAAAAAAAAAAAAAAAAAAAAAAAAAAAAAAAAAAAAAAAAAAAAAAAAAAAAAAAAAAAAAAAAAAAAAAAAAAAAAAAAAAAAAAAAAAAAAAAAAAAAAAATAAAAAAAAAAAAAAAAAAAAAAAAAAAAAAAAAAAAAAAAAAAAAAAAAAAAAAAAAAAAATAAAAAAAAAAAAAAAAAAAATAAAAAAAAAAAAAAAAAAAAAAAAAAAAAAAAAAAAAAAAAAAAAAAAAAAAAAAAAAAAAAAAAAAAAAAAATAAAAAAAAAAAAAAAAAAAAAAAAAAAAAAAAAAAAAAAAAAAAAAAAAAAAAAAAAAAAAAAAAAAAAAAAAAAAAAAAAAAAAAAAAAAAAAAAAAAAAAAAAAAAAAAAAAAAAAAAAAAAAAAAAAAAAAAAAAAAAAAAAAAAAAAAAAAAAAAAAAAAAAAAAAAAAAAAAAAAAAAAAAAAAAAAAAAAAAAAAAAAAAAAAAAAAAAAAAAAAAAAAAAAAAAAAAAAAAAAAAAATAAAAAAAAAAAAAAAAAAAAAAAAAAAAAAAAAAAAAAAAAAAAAAAAAAAAAAAAAAAAAAAAAAAAAAAAAAAAAAAAAAAAAAAAAATAAAAAAAAAAAAAAAAAAAAAAAAAAAAAAAAAAAAAAAAAAAAAAAAAAAAATAAAAAAAAAAAAAAAAAAAAAAAAAAAAAATAAAAAAAAAAAAAAAAAAAAAAAAAAAAAAAAAAAAAAAAAAAAAAAAAAAAAAAAAAAAAAAAAAAAAAAAAAAAAAAAAAAAAAAAAAAAAAAAAAAAAAAAAAAAAAAAAAAAAAAAAAAAAAAAAAAAAAAAAAAAAAAAAAAAAAAAAAAAAAAAAAAAAAAAAAAAAAAAAAAAAAAAAAAAAAAAAAACAAAAAAAAAAAAAAAAAAAAAAAAAAAAAAAAAAAAAAAAAAAAAAAAAAAAAAAAAAAAAAAAAAAAAAAAAAAAAAAAAAAAAAAAAAAAAAAAAAAAAAAAAAAAAAAAAAAAAAAAAAAAAAAAAAAAAAAAAAAAAAAAAAAAAAAAAAAAAAAAAAAAAAAAAAAAAAAAAAAAAAAAAAAAAAAAAAAAAAAAAAAAAAAAAAAAAAAAAAAAAAAAAAAAAAAAAAAAAAAAAAAAAAAAAAAAAAAAAAAAAAAAAAAAAAAAAAAAAAAAAAAAAAAAAAAAAAAAAAAAATAAAAAAAAAAAAAAAAAAAAAAAAAAAAAAAAAAAAAAAAAAAAAAAAAAAAAAAAAAAAAAAAAAAAAAAAAAAAAAAAAAAAAAAAAAAAAAAAAAAAAAAAAAAAAAAATAAAAAAAAAAAAAAAAAAAAAAAAAAAAAAAAAAAAAAAAAAAAAAAAAAAAAAAAAAAAAAAAAAAAAAAAAAAAAAAAAAAAAAAAAAAAAAAAAAAAAAAAAAAAAAAAAAAAAAAAAAAAAAAAAAAAAAAAAAAAAAAAAAAAAAAAAAAAAAAAAAAAAAAAAAAAAAAAAAAAAAAAAAAAAAAAAAAAAAAAAAAAAAAAAAAAAAAAAAAAAAAAAAAAAAAAAAAAAAAAAAAAAAAAAAAAAAAAAAAAAAAAAAAAAAAAAAAAAAAAAAAAAAAAAAAAAAAAAAAAAAAAAAAAAAAAAAAAAAAAAAAAAAAAAAAAAAAAAAAAAAAAAAAAAAAAAAAAAAAAAAAAAAAAAAAAAAAAAAAAAAAAAAAAAAAAAAAAAAAAAAAAAAAAAAAAAAAAAAAAAAAAAAAAAAAAAAAAAAAAAAAAAAAAAAAAAAAAAAAAAAAAAAAAAAAAAAAAAAAAAAAAAAAAAAAAAAAAAAAAAAAAAAAAAAAAAAAAAAAAAAAAAAAAAAAAAAAAAAAAAAAAAAAAAAAAAAAAAAAAAAAAAAAAAAAAAAAAAAAAAAAAAAAAAAAAAAAAAAAAAAAAAAAAAAAAAAAAAAAAAAAAAAAAAAAAAAAAAAAAAAAAAAAAAAAAAAAAAAAAAAAAAAAAAAAAAAAAAAAAAAAAAAAAAAAAAAAAAAAAAAAAAAAAAAAAAAAAAAAAAAAAAAAAAAAAAAAAAAAAAAAAAAAAAAAAAAAAAAAAAAAAAAAAAAAAAAAAAAAAAAAAAAAAAAAAAAAAAAAAAAAAAAAAAAAAAAAAAAAAAAAAAAAAAAAAAAAAAAAAAAAAAAAAAAAAAAAAAAAAAAAAAAAAAAAAAAAAAAAAAAAAAAAAAAAAAAAAAAAAAAAAAAAAAAAAAAAAAAAAAAAAAAAAAAAAAAAAAAAAAAAAAAAAAAAAATAAAAAAAAAAAAAAAAAAAAAAAAAAAAAAAAAAAAAAAAAAAAAAAAAAAAAAAAAAAAAAAAAAAAAAAAAAAAAAAAAAAAAAAAAAAAAAAAAAAAAAAAAAAAAAAAAAAAAAAAAAAAAAAAAAAAAAAAAAAAAAAAAAAAAAAAAAAAAAAAAAAAAAAAAAAAAAAAAAAAAAAAAAAAAAAAAAAAAAAAAAAAAAAAAAAAAAAAAAAAAAAAAAAAAAAAAAAAAAAAAAAAAAAAAAAAAAAAAAAAAAAAAAAAAAAAAAAAAAAAAAAAAAAAAAAAAAAAAAAAAAAAAAAAAAAAAAAAAAAAAAAAAAAAAAAAAAAAAAAAAAAAAAAAAAAAAAAAAAAAAAAAAAAAAAAAAAAAAAAAAAAAAAAAAAAAAAAAAAAAAAAAAAAAAAAAAAAAAAAAAAAAAAAAAAAAAAAAAAAAAAAAAAAAAAAAAAAAAAAATAAAAAAAAAAAAAAAAAAAAAAAAAAAAAAAAAAAAAAAAAAAAAAAAAAAAAAAAAAAAAAAAAAAAAAAAAAAAAAAAAAAAAAAAAAAAAAAAAAAAAAAAAAAAAAAAAAAAAAAAAAAAAAAAAAAAAAAAAAAAAAAAAAAAAAAAAAAAAAAAAAAAAAAAAAAAAAAAAAAAAAAAAAAAAAAAAAAAAAAAAAAAAAAAAAAAAAAAAAAAAAAAAAAAAAAAAAAAAAAAAAAAAAAAAAATAAAAAAAAAAAAAAAAAAAAAAAAAAAAAAAAAAAAAAAAAAAAAAAAAAAAAAAAAAAAAAAAAAAAAAAAAAAAACAAAAAAAAAAAAAAAAAAAAAAAAAAAAAAAAAAAAAAAAAAAAAAAAAAAAAAAAAAAAAAAAAAAAAAAAAAAAAAAAAAAAAAAAAAAAAAAAAAAAAAAAAAAAAAAAAAAAAAAAAAAAAAAAAAAAAAAAAAAAAAAAAAAAAAAAAAAAAAAAAAAAAAAAAAAAAAAAAAAAAAAAAAAAAAAAAAAAAAAAAAAAAAAAAAAAAAAAAAAAAAAAAAAAAAAAAAAAAAAAAAAAAAAAAAAAAAAAAAAAAAAAAAAAAAAAAAAAAAAAAAAAAAAAAAAAAAAAAAAAAAAAAAAAAAAAAAAAAAAAAAAAAAAAAAAAAAAAAAAAAAAAAAAAAAAAAAAAAAAAAAAAAAAAAAAAAAAAAAAAAAAAAAAAAAAAAAAAAAAAAAAAAAAAAAAAAAAAAAAAAAAAAAAAAAAAAAAAAAAAAAAAAAAAAAAAAAAAAAAAAAAAAAAAAAAAAAAAAAAAAAAAAAAAAAAAAAAAAAAAAAAAAAAAAAAAAAAAAAAAAAAAAAAAAAAAAAAAAAAAAAAAAAAAAAAAAAAAAAAAAAAAAAAAAAAAAAAAAAAAAAAAAAAAAAAAAAAAAAAAAAAAAAAAAAAAAAAAAAAAAAAAAAAAAAAAAAAAAAAAAAAAAAAAAAAAAAAAAAAAAAAAAAAAAAAAAAAAAAAAAAAAAAAAAAAAAAAAAAAAAAAAAAAAAAAAAAAAAAAAAAAAAAAAAAAAAAAAAAAAAAAAAAAAAAAAAAAAAAAAAAAAAAAAAAAAAAAAAAAAAAAAAAAAAAAAAAAAAAAAAAAAAAAAAAAAAAAAAAAAAAAAAAAAAAAAAAAAAAAAAAAAAAAAAAAAAAAAAAAAAAAAAAAAAAAAAAAAAAAAAAAAAAAAAAAAAAAAAAAAAAAAAAAAAAAAAAAAAAAAAAAAAAAAAAAAAAAAAAAAAAAAAAAAAAAAAAAAAAAAAAAAAAAAAAAAAAAAAAAAAAAAAAAAAAAAAAAAAAAAAAAAAAAAAAAAAAAAAAAAAAAAAAAAAAAAAAAAAAAAAAAAAAAAAAAAAAAAAAAAAAAAAAAAAAAAAAAAAAAAAAAAAAAAAAAAAAAAAAAAAAAAAAAAAAAAAAAAAAAAAAAAAAAAAAAAAAAAAAAAAAAAAAAAAAAAAAAAAAAAAAAAAAAAAAAAAAAAAAAAAAAAAAAAAAAAAAAAAAAAAAAAAAAAAAAAAAAAAAAAAAAAAAAAAAAAAAAAAAAAAAAAAAAAAAAAAAAAAAAAAAAAAAAAAAAAAAAAAAAAAAAAAAAAAAAAAAAAAAAAAAAAAAAAAAAAAAAAAAAAAAAAAAAAAAAAAAAAAAAAAAAAAAAAAAAAAAAAAAAAAAAAAAAAAAAAAAAAAAAAAAAAAAAAAAAAAAAAAAAAAAAAAAAAAAAAAAAAAAAAAAAAAAAAAAAAAAAAAAAAAAAAAAAAAAAAAAAAAAAAAAAAAAAAAAAAAAAAAAAAAAAATAAAAAAAAAAAAAAAAAAAAAAAAAAAAAAAAAAAAAAAAAAAAAAAAAAAAAAAAAAAAAAAAAAAAAAAAAAAAAAAAAAAAAAAAAAAAAAAAAAAAAAAAAAAAAAAAAAAAAAAAAAAAAAAAAAAAAAAAAAAAAAAAAAAAAAAAAAAAAAAAAAAAAAAAAAAAAAAAAAAAAAAAAAAAAAAAAAAAAAAAAAAAAAAAAAAAAAAAAAAAAAAAAAAAAAAAAAAAAAAAAAAAAAAAAAAAAAAAAAAAAAAAAAAAAAAAAAAAAAAAAAAAAAAAAAAAAAAAAAAAAAAAAAAAAAAAAAAAAAAAAAAAAAAAAAAAAAAAAAAAAAAAAAAAAAAAAAAAAAAAAAACAAAAAAAAAAAAAAAAAAAAAAAAAAAAAAAAAAAAAAAAAAAAAAAAAAAAAAAAAAAAAAAAAAAAAAAAAAAAAAAAAAAAAAAAAAAAAAAAAAAAAAAAAAAAAAAAAAAAATAAAAAAAAAAAAAAAAAAAAAAAAAAAAAAAAAAAAAAAAAAAAAAAAAAAAAAAAAAAAAAAAAAAAAAAAAAAAAAAAAAAAAAAAAACAAAAAAAAAAAAAAAAAAAAAAAAAAAAAAAAAAAAAAAAAAAAAAAAAAAAAAAATAAAAAAAAAAAAAAAAAAAAAAAAAAAAAAAAAAAAAAAAAAAAAAAAAAAAAAAAAAAAAAAAAAAAAAAAAAAAAAAAAAAAAAAAAAAAAAAAAAAAAAAAAAAAAAAAAAAAAAAAAAAAAAAAAAAAAAAAAAAAAAAAAAAAAAAAAAAAAAAAAAAAAAAAAAAAAAAAAAAAAAAAAAAAAAAAAAAAAAAAAAAAAAAAAAAAAAAAAAAAAAAAAAAAAAAAAAAAAAAAAAAAAAAAAAAAAAAAAAAAAAAAAAAAAAAAAAAAAAAAAAAAAAAAAAAAAAAAAAAAAAAAAAAAAAAAAAAAAAAAAAAAAAAAATAAAAAAAAAAAAAAAAAAAAAAAAAAAAAAAAAAAAAAAAAAAATAAAAAAAAAAAAAAAAAAAAAAAAAAAAAAAAAAAAAAAAAAAAAAAAAAAAAAAAAAAAAAAAAAAAAAAAAAAAAAAAAAAAAAAAAAAAAAAAAAAAAAAAAATAAAAAAAAAAAAAAAAAAAAAAAAAAAAAAAAAAAAAAAAAAAAAAAAAAAAAAAAAAAAAAAAAAAAAAAAAAAAAAAAAAAAAAAAAAAAAAAAAAAAAAAAAAAAAAAAAAAAAAAAAAAAAAAAAAAAAAAAAAAAAAAAAAAAAAAAAAAAAAAAAAAAAAAAAAAAAAAAAAAAAAAAAAAAAAAAAAAAAAAAAAAAAAAAAAAAAAAAAAAAAAAAAAAAAAAAAAAAAAAAACAAAAAAAAAAAAAAAAAAAATAAAAAAAAAAAAAAAAAAAAAAAAAAAAAAAAAAAAAAAAAAAAAAAAAAAAAAAAAAAAAAAAAAAAAAAAAAAAAAAAAAAAAAAAAAAAAAAAAAAAAAAAAAAAAAAAAAAAAAAAAAAAAAAAAAAAAAAAAAAAAAAAAAAAAAAAAAAAAAAAAAAAAAAAAAAAAAAAAAAAAAAAAAAAAAAAAAAAAAAAAAAAAAAAAAAAAAAAAAAAAAAAAAAAAAAAAAAAAAAAAAAAAAAAAAAAAAAAAAAAAAAAAAAAAAAAAAAAAAAAAAAAAAAAAAAAAAAAAAAAAAAAAAAAAAAAAAAAAAAAAAAAAAAAAAAAAAAAAAAAAAAAAAAAAAAAAAAAAAAAAAAAAAAAAAAAAAAAAAAAAAAAAAAAAAAAAAAAAAAAAAAAAAAAAAAAAAAAAAAAAAAAAAAAAAAAAAAAAAAAAAAAAAAAAAAAAAAAAAAAAAAAAAAAAAAAAAAAAAAAAATAAAAAAAAAAAAAAAAAAAAAAAAAAAAAAAAAAAAAAAAAAAAAAAAAAAAAAAAAAAAAAAAAAAAAAAAAAAAAAAAAAAAAAAAAAAAAAAAAAAAAAAAAAAAAAAAAAAAAAAAAAAAAAAAAAAAAAAAAAAAAAAAAAAAAAAAAAAAAAAAAAAAAAAAAAAAAAAATAAAAAAAAAAAAAAAAAAAAAAAAAAAAAAAAAAAAAAAAAAAAAAAAAAAAAAAAAAAAAAAAAAAAAAAAAAAAAAAAAAAAAAAAAAAAAAAAAAAAAAAAAAAAAAAAAAAAAAAAAAAAAAAAAAAAAAAAAAAAAAAAAAAAAAAAAAAAAAAAAAAAAAAAAAAAAAAAAAAAAAAAAAAAAAAAAAAAAAAAAAAAAAAAAAAAAAAAAAAAATAAAAAAAAAAAAAAAAAAAAAAAAAAAAAAAAAAAAAAAAAAAAAAAAAAAAAAAAAAAAAAAAAAAAAAAAAAAAAAAAAAAAAAAAAAAAAAAAAAAAAAAAAAAAAAAAAAAAAAAAAAAAAAAAAAAAAAAAAAAAAAAAAAAAAAAAAAAAAAAAAAAAAAAAAAAAAAAAAAAAAAAAAAAAAAAAAAAAAAAAAAAAAAAAAAAAAAAAAAAAAAAATAAAAAAAAAAAAAAAAAAAAAAAAAAAAAAAAAAAAAAAAAAAAAAAAAAAAAAAAAAAAAAAAAAAAAAAAAAAAAAAAAAAAAAAAAAAAAAAAAAAAAAAAAAAAAAAAAAAAAAAAAAAAAAAAAAAAAAAAAAAAAAAAAAAAAAAAAAAAAAAAAAAAAAAAAAAAAAAAAAAAAAAAAAAAAAAAAAAAAAAAAAAAAAAAAAAAAAAAAAAAAAAAAAAAAAAAAAAAAAAAAAAAAAAAAAAAAAAAAAAAAAAAAAAAAAAATAAAAAAAAAAAAAAAAAAAAAAAAAAAAAAAAAAAAAAAAAAAAAAAAAAAAAAAAAACAAAAAAAAAAAATAAAAAAAAAAAAAAAAAAAAAAAAAAAAAAAAAAAAAAAAAAAAAAAAAAAAAAAAATAAAAAAAAAAAAAAAAAAAAAAAAAAAAAAAAAAAAAAAAAAAAAAAAAAAAAAAAAAAAAAAAAAAAAAAAAAAAAAAAAAAAAAAAAAAAAAAAAAAAAAAAAAAAAAAAAAAAAAAAAAAAAAAAAAAAAAAAAAAAAAAAAAAAAAAAAAAAAAAAAAAAAAAAAAAAAAAAAAAAAAAAAAAAAAAAAAAAAAAAAAAAAAAAAAAAAAAAAAAAAAAAAAAAAAAAAAAAAAAAAAAAAAAAAAAAAAAAAAAAAAAAAAAAAAAAAAAAAAAAAAAAAAAAAAAAAAAAAAATAAAAAAAAAAAAAAAAAAAAAAAAAAAAAAAAAATATAAAAAAAAAAAAAAAAAAAAAAAAAAAAAAAAAAAAAAAAAAAAAAAAAAAAAAAAAAAAAAAAAAAAAAAAAAAAAAAAAAAAAAAAAAAAAAAAAAAAAAAAAAAAAAAAAAAAAAAAAAAAAAAAAAAAAAAAAAAAAAAAAAAAAAAAAAAATAAAAAAAAAAAAAAAAAAAAAAAAAAAAAAAAAAAAAAAAAAAAATAAAAAAAAAAAAAAAAAAAAAAAAAAAAAAAAAAAAAAAAAAAAAAAAAAAAAAAAAAAAAAAAAAAAAAAAAAAAAAAAAAAAAAAAAAAAAAAAAAAAAAAAAAAAAAAAAAAAAAAAAAAAAAAAAAAAAAAAAAAAAAAAAAAAAAAAAAAAAAAAAAAAAAAAAAAAAAAAAAAAAAAAAAAAAAAAAAAAAAAAAAAAAAAAAAAAAAAAAAAAAAAAAAAAAAAAAAAAAAAAAAAAAAAAAAAAAAAAAAAAAAAAAAAAAAAAAAAAAAAAAAAAAAAAAAAAAAAAAAAAAAAAAAAAAAAAAAAAAAAAAAAAAAAAAAAAAAAAAAAAAAAAAAAAAAAAAAAAAAAAAAAAAAAAAAAAAAAAAAAAAAAAAAAAAAAAAAAAAAAAAAAAAAAAAAAAAAAAAAAAAAAAAAAAAAAAAATAAAAAAAAAAAAAAAAAAAAAAAAAAAAAAAAAAAAAAAAAAAAAAATAAAAAAAAAAAAAAAAAAAAAAAAAAAAAAAAAAAAAAAAAAAAAAAAAAAAAAAAAAAAAAAAAAAAAAAAAAAAAAAAAAAAAAAAAAAAAAAAAAAAAAAAAAAAAAAAAAAAAAAATAAAAAAAAAAAAAAAAAAAAAAAAAAAAAAAAAAAAAAAAAAAAAAAAAAAAAAAAAAAAAAAAAAAAAAAAAAAAAAAAAAAAAAAAAAAAAAAAAAAAAAAAAAAAAAAAAAAAAAAAAAAAAAAAAAAAAAAAAAAAAAAAAAAAAAAAAAAAAAAAAAAAAAAAAAAAAAAAAAAAAAAAAAAAAAAAAAAAAAAAAAAAAAAAAAAAAAAAAAAAAAAAAAAAAAAAAAAAAAAAAAATTTAAAAAAAAAAAAAAAATAAAAAAAAAAAAAAAAAAAAAAAAAAAAAAAAAAAAAAAAAAAAAAAAAAAAAAAAAAAAAAAAAAAAAAAAAAAAAAAAAAAAAAAAAAAAAAAAAAAAAAAAAAAAAAAAAAAAAAAAAAAAAAAAAAAAAAAAAAAAAAAAAAAAAAAAAAAAAAAAAAAAAAAAAAAAAAAAAAAAAAAAAAAAAAAAAAAAAAAAAAAAAAAAAAAAAAAAAAAAAAAAAAAAAAAAAAAAAAAAAAAAAAAAAAAAAAAAAAAAAAAAAAAAAAAAAAAAAAAAAAAAAAAAAAAAAAAAAAAAAAAAAAAAAAAAAAAAAAAAAAAAAAAAAAAAAAAAAAAAAAAAAAAAAAAAAAAAAAAAAAAAAAAAAAAAAAAAAAAAAAAAAAAAAAAATAAAAAAAAAAAAAAAAAAAAAAAAAAAAAAAAAAAAAAAAAAAAAAAAAAAAAAAAAAAAAAAAAAAAAAAAAAAAAAAAAAAAACAAAAAAAAAAAAAAAAAAAAAAAAAAAAAAAAAAAAAAAAAAAAAAAAAAAAAAAAAAAAAAAAAAAAAAAAAAAAAAAAAAAAAAAAAAAAAAAAAAAAAAAAAAAAAAAAAAAAAAAAAAAAAAAAAAAAAAAAAAAAAAAAAAAAAAAAAAAAAAAAAAAAAAAAAAAAAAAAAAAAAAAAAAAAAAAAAAAAAAAAAAAAAAAAAAAAAACAAAAAAAAAAAAAAAAAAAAAAAAAAAAAAAAAAAAAAAAAAAAAAAAAAAAAAAAAAAAAAAAAAAAAAAAAAAAAAAAAAAAAAAAAAAAAAAAAAAAAATAAAAAAAAAAAAAAAAAAAAAAAAAAAAAAAAAAAAAAAAAAAAAAAAAAAAAAAAAAAAAAAAAAAAAAAAAAAAAAAAAAAAAAAAAAAAAAAAAAAAAAAAAAAAAAAAAAAAAAAAAAAAAAAAAAAAAAAAAAAAAAAAAAAAAAAAAAAAAAAAAAAAAAAAAAAAAAAAAAAAAAAAAAAAAAAAAAAAAAAAAAAAAAAAAAAAAAAAAAAAAAAAAAAAAAAAACAAAAAAAAAAACAAAACAAAAAAAAAAAAAAAAAAAAAAAAAAAAAAAAAAAAAAAAAAAAAAAAAAAAAAATAAAAAAAAAAAAAAAAAAAAAAAAAAAAAAAAAACAAAAAAAAAAAAAAAAAAAAAAAAAAAAAAAAAAAAAAAAAAAAAAAAAAAAAAAAAAAATAAAAAAAAAAAAAAAAAAAAAAAAAAAAAAAAAAAAAAAAAAAAAAAAAAAAAAAAAAAAAAAAAAAAAAAAAAAAAAAAAAAAAAAAAAAAAAAAAAAAAAAAAAAAAAAAAAAAAAAAAAAAAAAAAAAAAAAAAATAAAAAAAAAAAAAAAAAAAAAAAAAAAAAAAAAAAAAAAAAAAAAAAAAAAAAAAAAAAAAAAAAAAAAAAAAAAAAAAAAAAAAAAAAAAAAAAAAAAAAAAAAAAAAAAAAAAAAAAAAAAAAAAAAAAAAAAAAAAAAAAAAAAAAAAAAAAAAAAAAAAAAAAAAAAAAAAAAAAAAAAAAAAAAAAAAAAAAAAAAAAAAAAAAAAAAAAAAAAAAACAAAAAAAAAAAAAAAAAAAAAAAAAAAAAAAAAAAAAAAAAAAAAAAAAAAAAAAAAAAACAAAAAAAAAAAAAAAAAAAAAAAAAAAAAAAAAAAAAAAAACAAAAAAAAAAAAAAAAAAAAAAAAAAAAAAAATAAAAAAAAAAAAAAAAAAAAAAAAAAAAAAAAAAAAAAAATAAAAAAAAAAAAAAAAAAAAAAAAAAAAAAAAAAAAAAAAAAAAAAAAAAAAAAAAAAAAAAAAAAACAAAAAAAAAAAAAAAAAAAAAAAAAAAAAAAAAAAACAAAAAAAAAAAAAAAAAAAAAAAAAAAAAAAAAAAAAAAAAAAAAAAAAAAAAAAAAAAAAAAAAAAAAAAAAAAAAAAAAAAAAAAAAAAAAAAAAAAAAAAAAAAAAAAAAAAAAAAAAAAAAAAAAAACAAAAAAAAAAACCTAAAAAAAAAAAAAAAAATAAAAAAAAAAAAAAAAAAAAAAAAAAAAAAAAAAAAAAAAAAAAAAAAAAAAAACAAAAAAAAAAAAAAAAAAAAAAAAAAAACAAAAAAAAAAAAAAAAAAAAAAAAAAAAAAAATCAAAAAAAAAAAAAAAAAAAAAAAAAAAAACAAAAAAAAAAAAAAAAAAAAAAAAAAAAAAAAAAAAAAAAAAAAAAAAAAAAAAAAAAAAAAAAAAAAAAAAAAAAAAAAAAAAAAAAAAAAAAAAAAAAAAAAAAAAAAAAAAAAAAAACAAAAAAAAAAAAAAAAAAAAAAAAACAAAAAAAAAAAAAAAAAAAAAAAAAAAAAAAAAAAAAAAAAAAAAAAAAAAAAAAAAAAAAAAAA